>CM064506.1:20309146-20317088 GCA_032716605.1 Paralithodes platypus | reverse complement strand
GGAGATGGTTCATTTTTTGGTCGATTTTTTCATGTATTTAGGGGGCAGGAGGCTAGGAATCCTCCTCCCCTTGTAAAATTCTCCTACTCGACGAGACAGAGAAATGGGCGAGGGAATGCGAAAGTGGTCCCAGACCCTGAGAATAGGAACTTTAAATGTTGTTTCTGTTCGGGCTCTGTCTCGTGTCGGCCACCCCCAGCAATGAGGTATGTGCCTGAGTATATACATATATACATACATACATTTATTATTTTTTTTAGTTTCCTTCCTAGGCCTCCGTCAAACTTAAAATAACAAACCCAGGATCCCCCTTCAACATATATTTGTAAATTTTTCGGTGGAAAAATTTCCCGGCCGATGGCCGGTTCCTCCAAAATTACAGGCTCGCTATCGCTCACCAGGAAAAAATCGACACCTAATTGACACGAAAAGTCTAAATATTGACACAGAAAAGTGGTAACAAATCTTAAAATCGCCAAACTAATGAGTCGAACATCTTAAAATCTGAAAACTAATGGGGCTCAACATGAGGAAGAAGGGGGACCAGAAAAATGAACCATCTACCCTTAAAATAGGACTTCAGAGGCTATCAACCCTTCTGGATTATTAAGCCAGCACACTGTAAGTCAAGAATAGAGTCTGGAGCCCCTTTTCGAGCTCAGTCCCTTGTAAAGTAGTGTTTTTAACTTTTTACTCTTGTGTGTGTGTGTGTGTGTGTGTGTGTGTGGAAGGGAGGTCAGAGTGTGTATGTGTGTGTGTGTGTACATGTGTGTGTGCGTTTTCAAAACTATCTGGGGGAGGGGGAGAGGAAAGTTAGAAGGAATACAACCCCCTGTAACAGAAGTAGCTACACACTCACCCACTCTCTCTTCTCAAGCCTTTTTAGGGGGGTGGGTTCTTTTTTCCCTGGACCCCCTTCTCCCTCATGTTTAGCACCATTGGTTTTTGAGATTTTAAGACGTTCTGCCTCCATTCGTTTGGCTATTTTAAGTCTTTTCGCCCCATTTCTTTGTCAATTTTAAGACCTTGCATACCATTTAGGCATACACACCCTCTAGCTCCCTTTCAGACACACACACAGATACTCTGACATCCCTTCCACACACACACACGCACACCCTGACATACCTCACACACACACACCCTGACCTACCTTCCACACACACACACACACTGACATACCTCAGACACACACACACACGCCTTCCTACCTTCCCAAAACACAAGCGCCACACGACACTTGACATACCTCAGACACACACACACACACTGTGACCTCCCTTTCCACGCGTCTTTTTTTACAGCTGCCATTTTTACCCTTCCTTGGGCTGGCTGCGGTGGAATGAACCTCACTGCCTGCTGCACCCCACGCCCCCCGCCCCTCTCGTCACCTCTGTCCCCCTGTAGGAAATGAAACTTATTGGCGGAGTGTCGCGCCCGTCACAGAAGTCGTTTTTCCCATCTCAGCCCCCCCCCCCCCCACCACCACCACCATCCTAACCCTCTCCTCTCTACCTACCCCCCCTGGCGATATTGAAGACCGCCCCGGGATTTTCTGCAGTTGTGTCGCCTCCGTACCACACTACCACCACACCCTCACTACCACTACCACTACCACTACCCCCACCCCCACCACCACTCCACACCACACTACCCCCCACACCACATCATCGTCGGCCCCCCCCCCCACCCCCCCACCCCCACACTACACTAATCTCACACTACCACTGCCACCACCACCCTCAAAATACCACATTACTACCACCCCCACCCCACATTACCAACATCCCCACCCACATTCCACACTACCACCCCCAACCCCACTTCACACTACCACCGCTGGCGAGATCGCCCGATGGGGTGGCACTGCAAGGGGGGGAGGGGGGGCTGCGGACGGTGGGGGCATTGACCAAGGGGTACAAGCCCGTGGGCTGATGATCCCGTCCCCCGCTGCCCTCTTAGAGACAGATTTCATCTCATCCTGGCCCCTTCGGGGGCCCGAGCATCTGGAGCGACTTCGGTCAACCGGACTCGGGACTGTTCGGCCAGACAGTCTGGGGAACTGCAACAACAACAACAACAACACCTCTCTTCAACCAGCCAGCTTAATTATTCACAACACCACCCCTACCATCTCCAATACCTTAAGACTACTACCACCACCAATACCACTACCACCAAACAGCCACCTGTGTTAACTCTCTTCAACCAGCCAGCTTAATTATTGACACCACCACCCCTACCATCTCCAATACCTTAACACTACTACCACCACCAATACCACTACCACCAAACAGCCACCTGTGTTAACTCTCTTCAACCAGCCAGCTTAGTTATTGACACCACCACCCCTACCATCTCCAATACCTTAAGACTACTACCACCACCAATACCACTACCACCAAACAGCCACCTGTGTTAACTCTCTTCAACCAGCCAGCTTAATTATTGACACCACCACCCCTACCATCTCCAATACCTTAAGACTACTACCACCACCAATACCACTACCACCAAACAGCCACCTGTGTTTACTCTCTTCAACCAGCCAGCTTAATTATTGACACCACCACCCCTACCATCACCATACCTTAAGACTACTACCACCACCAATACCACTACCACCAAACAGCCACCTGTGTTAACTCTCTTCAACCAGCCAGCTTAATTATTCACACCACCACCACCACCACCATACCTTACAATCCCCACCACCACCAATGGCAGTACCACTACCACCACCACCACTACCACCACCACCACCAAGCAGCCACCACTGTTTACTCTCTTCAACCAGCCATCTTAATTATTCACACCGAGAGCTTGTACTTTAGTCAGAGGCCCCGGGTTGGTTGGCTTCCTCTCCTTCACTTCACCTCTCTGTCTATATTGTCTGTTTCTCTCGTCTGTTTGTCCTGTCTGCCTGTCTGTTTGTTCCTCATGTCTGCCTGTCTGTTTGTCCTGTGTTCCTCATGTCTGCCTGTCTGTTTGTTCTGTCTTGTCATGTCTTGTTTTCCCCGTCTGTCTGTCTGTCTGTTTGTCCTGTCTTGTCTTGTTATCCCTGTCTATCTGACTGTGTTCCTGTATGTTTGTCCTGTCTTGTCTTGTTATCCCTGTCTGTTTGTCCTGTCTTGTCTTGTTATCCCTGTCTGTTTGTTCTGTCTTGTGTTGTTATCCCTGTCTGTTTGTTCTGTCTTGTGTTGTTATCCCTGTCTGTTTGTCCGGTCTTGTGTTGTTATCCCTGTCTGTTTGTCCTGTCTTGTCTTGTTATCCCTGTCTGTTTGTCCTGTCTTGTCTTGTTATCCCTGTCTGTTTGTTCTGTCTTGTGTTGTTATCCCTGTCTGTTTGTTCTGTCTTGTCTTGTTATCCCTGTCTGTTTGCCTGTCTGTTTGTCCTGTCTTGTCTTGTTATCCCTGTCTGTTTGTTCTGTCTTGTGTTGTTATCCCTGTCTGTTTGTTCTGTCTTGTCTTGTTATCCCTGTCTGTTTGCCTGTCTGTTTGTCCTGTCTTGTCTTGTTATCCCTGTCTGTTTGTCCTGTCTTGTCTTGTTATCCCTGTCTGTTTGTTCTGTCTTGTGTTGTTATCCCTGTCTGTTTGTTCTGTCTTGTCTTGTTATCCCTGTCTGTTTGCCTGTCTGTTTGTCCTGTCTTGTGTTGTTATCCCTGTCTGTTTGTCCTGTCTTGTCTTGTTATCCCTGTCTGTTTTTCCTGTCTTGTTTTGTTATCCCTGTCTGTTTGTCCTGTCTTGTGTTGTGTTCCCTGTCTGTTTGCCTGTCTGTTTGTCCTGTCTTGTTTTGTTATCCCTGTCTGTTTGCCTGCCTGTTTGTTCTGTCTTGTGTTGTGTTCCCTGTCTGTTTGCCTGTCTGTTTGTCCTGTCTTGTGTTGTATTCCCTGTCTGTTTGCCTGTCTGTTTATCCTGTCTTGTCTTGTGTTCCCTGATTGTTTGCCTGTCTGTTTGTCCTGTCTTGTGTTGTGTTCCCTGTCTGTTTGCCTGTCTGTTTATCCTGTCTTGTCTTGTGTTCCCTGTCTGTTTGCCTGTCTGTTTGTCCTGTCTTGTTTTGTTATCCCTGTCTGTTTGCCTGTCTGTTTGTCCCGTCTTGTTTTGTCTGTATGTCTGTATTTCTTTCTTTCTTGTGATGTCCTAAAGAGAATGTGTGAAGAACTGTCTTTTAAGGGGGATGGTTCACTTTCTGGTCGATTTTTGCATGTATTGATTATTTTTCTAGTTTCCTCCCTAGACCTCCATCAAATTAAAAAAAAAACATCCATTAGATGGGGGATCTAATGGATGTTTTTTTCTAGGTTAATTTATTTAAAAAAACATCCATTAGATCCCCCTTCTAGATTAATTTGTAAATTTTTCGGTAGAAAAATGTCCCGGCCGAAGGCCGATTCTTCCAACATTACAGGCTCACTATCGTTCGCCAGGGGAAAAATCGACATCTAAATTGCACGAAAGGCCTAAATATTGACGACGAAATGGGGCGAAAGGTCTTAAAATTGCCAAACTAATGGGCCGAACGTCTTAAAATCTGAAAACTAATGGGACTAAACACGAGGGAGAAAGTGGTCCAGAAAACCGGCCCATCTCCCCTTAAGATAACACGCCGTTAACACACAAGCGCCCTGGACTACATCTCTTTCTCGATAATTACGGGTCACAAAAACAATAAATAATAACAAAATATATAATAAATAATAAATAAATAAATAAATAATTAATCAATAATCAATAATATTTAATATAAATCAATAAATCAATAAATAATAAAAAAATATATAATAAAAAAAAATAAAAAATAAAAAAAATAAAAATATACAAATCAATAAATCAATAAATAATAAACAAATATATAATAAAATAATAAATAAATAAATAATACAAAATAACAACAAATTATATGAATCAATAAATCAAACACAATATATAAAAATAGGTAAACCCATAAAACCCTAGTGCTCCTCCTCCTTTCCGGGCCATAGGTAGGTGTGAGTGAAAGGGTCCGAGTGTGATTCTGTGAAGGACGGCGGGCTATGTAACTGTCGAGTGTGGTGGCTGTGGGTGATGGTATAGCTGTGTGGTTGATGATGCGGTGATGAACAACGTTCACATTTATCTTGAAGGGAGGTCTAGAGTTGTGTGTTTTTTTAAGGGGAGATTTCCACCTGGAGGATTTTTTTCTGGACTCCTTTCTCCCTCATGTTTAGCCCCGTTGCTTTTGAGATTTTAAGACGTTCGCCCCATTAGTTTCACGATTTTAAGAACCCTCGCCCCATTTAAGTCAATTTTAAGACCATTCGTGCCATTTAGTTGTTGCTTTTTCCTGGCGAGCGATAGCGAGCCTGTAATTTAAGGGGAACCGGCCTACGGCCGGGAAATTTTTCTACCGAAAAATGTACAAATTTATCTTGAAAGGGGGTCTAGGGGGAGTAATTTTAAGCTTGATGGAAGTCTAGGGAATCAACTAAAAACCTCCCCTTAAGCTTGATGGAGGTCTAGCGAGGAAACTATAACACAAATGAATAAATAAATATATAGACTACACAAAATATATACATACACATAAATAAAACACTACCCCCTTAAGGATAGAAGGCACAGTCGGTCAAATAGGTGATGTCGCGGCACCAAGTATATTTCGAACAATAATTGGTATCGGCACTATCTAAGCATTAATTCATCGTTTCGAGTGAGACATACAAACATGTTCCTATCTATACACACCCTATTCAACATCTGACAGACATTAATACAACACAGGGAGCCAAACGTAAAGACAGCGGAGACACGACTTATTTGGCCAACTGTACGGTGGCGCTAATAAGTTATGCCTCAGCTGTCATTACGTTTTGCTCGCTCTGTGCTGTATTAATGT
The DNA here is from genome assembly GCA_032716605.1 of Paralithodes platypus. Lineage (NCBI taxonomy): Eukaryota > Metazoa > Arthropoda > Malacostraca > Decapoda > Lithodidae > Paralithodes > Paralithodes platypus. The sequence goes on along the minus strand of CM064506.1, from coordinate 20,311,214 downwards.
CTGTCAGATGTTGAATAGGGTATATAAGAGTAGGATCATGTTTGTATATCTCAATCCAAACGAATATATCAAGTTATAGACATTACTGATACCAATTGTTGATCAAAACATAATTGGTGCCGAAACATCAATTATTTGGCTAACTGAATATAACAAACTGTTTATTTACATTATTGCTGTCGCTCACTTCACGTCTGGAGCGGTTCCCAAGACAGACGCCTCCACTACTCAATAATAACAGTGCTTTGTGTATGCCTGGGACCCCTTGACTGCTCACACAACGCACACATTATTACTCAACAGGGGAATTTAATTATGTGTGTGTGTGTGTGTGTGTGTGTGTGTCAGGGGAAGATACTTCACATATCGCTCTTAATGGTTGTATGTCAGAGAAAGTTACAATCATTGCTCACTATCATTTCAGCATATATATATATATACGGTATATATATACCGGTATATATATATATTTTTTTTCTTCTATATTCCAACTTACTTCCTCTCGGGCATAGGCTGAGAGCCTTAACATTCACCGCTTTACAATGAACAGTGAAGCCCGTGAGGTCTTGTTCCAGTCTAGGGAGTGAGACATGTGAAGCACGTAGAGTACAAGGAGCACCTGCCATCTTGCCTTCACATGAGGCACGGTGCTCACTCAGGGCCCGAAACGACCCCATCTCTGAAGCCACCTCGTTCCCGTGCTTCACTGTCTCACCCCTTACACTCGGACTCTCACACTTACACACACACAACGCCACCTGTTGAGCAGATAACTCACCAGGCATTGCACCCCTATAGCATATTTTGAATATGGGAATATTCATACAGTGCTATTTAATCAGGGAACAATGAGGGTATTTTATTGACGTTTCGGTGGGCTTGCGGTAATGCACTGATACTATAGGTACAGAACAATATTCCATCCCAATAATATCTTCCCATTGATACATCGGGATTTGAACCCGGGACCTTTGGATTACCAGGCCAGTGGCAAGACCACTCCACCACACCTCCCTATATATACAGTATATATATATATATATATATATATATATATATATATATATATATATATTTATTTACTTGTTTTTATTCTAGTTTCCTAAAAAAAGGAAATTACAAAATAAAACAATATATATATATATACAGTAATCCTCAAAATTCCTCTTCGAGAATAATTTGTAAATTTTTTAGGTGGAAAAGTGTCCCAACCGAAGGCCGATTCCTCAAAAATTACAGGCTTGCTATCGCTCGGCAGGAAAAAATCGACACCTAAATGTCACGAAAAGTCTTAATATTGACAAAGAAACGGAGCGAAAGGTCTTAAAATCGACAAACTAATGGGCCGAACGTCATAAAATGTGAAAACTAATGGGACTAAACCTGAGGAAGAAGGGGGGGGGCCAGAAAAACCACCCATCTCACCTGCTTTTTTTCTCTTTCTCTCCTTTTCTCTCTTACCCTTGCTTGTATCCATTCGGCCCCATTCAGCCAACTATTTTAAGACGTTTAACCCCATGCAGGTGTTGATTTATTCCTGGCGAACGATAGCGAGCCAGCATTGTATGGAGAAATCCGGGTTCGTCGGAGAATTTTTTCTATCGAAAAATTTACAAATTTAGCTTGCTGTCAAAACAAATATATATATATATATATATATATATATATATATATATATATATATATATATATATATATATGCTGACTCGTTACCGCTCGCCAGGAAAATATTGACACCTTGATGGGGGTAAACGTCCTAAAACAGTAGGCTGAATGGGGCCGAATGGATACAAGCCAATGAGAGAGGGAGAGAAAGATAAAAAAAAAAGCAAGGTGGGCCCCCTTAAAAGTATACTAGATTTTGAAGGCCGAGTAAAACATTAAGAGGAGTTATTTTGTATGGACCCCCTCCTCCCTCATTCTGTATGGACCCCCTCCTCCCTCATTCTGTATGGACCCCCTCCTCCCTCATTCTGTATGGACCCCCTCCTCCCTCGTGTTGTATGGACCCCCTCCTCCCTCATTCTGTATGGACCCCCTCCTCCCTCGTGTTGTATGGACCCCCTCC
>CM064506.1:20259146-20306646 GCA_032716605.1 Paralithodes platypus | reverse complement strand
CAGACAGACGGCCGGACAGACAGACATACAGACAGACAGACACGACCTCTAAACCCTAGTCCACTATTCATCGCCCGGACGGATGTCAATGGACGATACGAATGGAACGGACTAAGCTGGTGAGGTGGATGACACATGGATAGATTAATGGACGGTACGGATGAAACGGACTAAGCGCGTGATCTGGATGCGGTTGATGCTGCATAAAGTTACATAATTAAGTGGTGTTGACATGAATGAAACGGATGGCTCAAATGAAACGGATGACTCAAATTAAATGGACGACTCAAATGAAATGGATGACTCGAATGAAACGGATGATTCAAATAAATGGATGACACGATTGAAACGGATGACTCAAATGAAATGGATGACTAAAATTTAATGGATGACACTAATGAAACGGATGACTTAAATGAAATGGATGACACTAATGAAACGGATGACTTAAATGAAATGGACGACTCAAATAAAAAGGATGACACAAATGACATGGATGAAAAAAATGGAAGATAAAATGGATGACACTGATGAAACGGATGACACATAAAATGGATGACACATATGAAACGGATGACACTGAACAAATGGATGACACAGATGAAAACGGATGACAATGACCAAACGAATAACACTGAACAAATGGATGACATAGATAAAGCCGATGACGAATTAAACGGATGAAACGGATAAAACGGATGAAGCAGATCCATGCGAGCCCAAATAAAAGCTTTGGGCCGCTATTCATCGCTAGGCCGGAAGTAGAGCAAACCCTGATGGTCCGGATGACAGGGGCCGGTGACACTGACTTAGGAGAGGAGGGGGCCGGTCAAACACACACACAGACACACACATAAACACACACACACAACATACCACAGACTGTCAGACAGACACACGCACACACACACAACTAAGCGGTGGTGTGTTTATCGGTACAAACGTTGATTATGCATGCTTACGAGTACATTTTTCGAGTTTTAAACCTAAATAAAACTATCTAGATCAAACTTAACCTAACCTAACTTACCTAACCTAACCTAAAACACTGTATTTCAACGTATTTTAAAGTAGTGTGTGCACTTAAACTGTCGCCCCAAACCTCATCTACCTTCAAACCTACATATTTAGTCAATTTTGTACCTTTAAGCATACCACCGCTTGTCCACACATACACACACATACACACACATACATATATAAACACACATACACCCACACACACACACACACACACACACACACACACCCACACACATACACACACACATACCCAGACACACACACCGATCGGAAATTTATACGGGCGTAAATGGAATACAATCGACAACGGTGCCTTAGTGATAAATGTGTGTGACCCAGTTCACCCCATTGGTCCTGGAGTGTGGGGGGTGGGTATGATATGAAGTAGGTATGATATGAAGTGGGTATGGTATGAAGTGGGTATGATATGAAGTGGGTATGGTTGTTGTTGTTGTTGTTGTTCCCCAAGCTGCCTGGCCGAACAGCCCCAAGGCCCCGAGCAAGGCCAAGGCCATAACAGAGCGCCCCCACAGAACCTTCCCTGCTGACCACAATAAAGCCTAGGTGACCGAAGCCACTCCATGGCGGGGAGCTGAGGAGGGTGCGGAAATGCCCGGGAAACCAAAGCCACACCCAGGGCCCTGTGTCCCTCAGCAATTATGAAGAGAAAGTTGAGGGGCAAAGGAAAAACGTGACGCTTTGGCTTCCAATCTTGGTAGATTGGGAGGTCAATCCACGGAAGAGACGCCGTCACTTGAGATCTAGAAAATATATAAGTAAAAGGAACAGTCAGAGTAAGCTATGGGTATGGCAGAGATCGCTCAGTTCTCACTCTGATAGACCAGCCCATCACCACAGTGGGTATGGTGATGTGGGGCGGTGTATGGGGGTGTGGGTATGATATAAAGTAGGTATGATATGAAGTGGGTATGATATGAAGTGGGTATGGTATGAAGTGGGTGTGGTATGAAGTGGGTATGATATAAAGTGGGTATATTATGAAGTGGGTATGGTATGAAGTGGGTATGGTATGACGTGGGTATGATATGAAGTGGGTATGGTATGAAGGGGGTGTGATATGAAGTGGATATGATATGAAGTGGGTATATTATTAAGTAGGTATGATATGAAGTGGACATGATATGAAGTGGGTATGGTATGAATTGGTATGATATGAAGTGAGTATGGTGGTGTAGTGTGGGCATGATATGAAGTGGGTATGATATGAAGTGGGTATGGTGGTGTAGTGTGGGTACAGTGGTGTAGTGTGGGTGTGGTGGTGTAGTGTGGGTATGATATGAAGTGGATATGGTGCTTTAATGTGGGTGTGGTGGTGAAGTGTGGGTATGATATGAAGTGGGTATGGTAGTGTAGTGTGGGTATGATATGATGGTGGTGTAGTGTGGGTAGGATATTTCAATCTAGTTCTCTATACCAAACTAAGAAATCCCCGAAATACGGCCAGGAACAAAATTGCTCTAGAAAATTGGCGGAAACAGCGGTGGTGAGACATGACCCTTTATTACAGGCTCTCTAGTGCAGGCAATTGTGGACCGTGACTGAGTGTTTCCTGCTAGCGGTGATCCAGAGGGGGGGGGGGGGGGGTTAGGTTTAATGGTCCTGCTGTATGTATCAACCAACACAATATATAGGAACACACACACAGGCACATACATACATATACAGACACACACATACACAGCACACAACGGTCCTGCTGCATGTATCAACCAACACACTACCCATTCTCAGCACAACACACACACACACACATAACATATACACAGACATATGCACTGCTTCAATCAGTGTCCAGATATTTTGGGTATTTTGGGTTGAACGTACCTTAAGTTTGGGTGTCTTGTGACTCTTGTCACTCTTTGAATTTGGAGGAGATACTCGTTAAGGACAACTATACCTTTTGTCTCTATCTTACACATTAAAGAACAAACGAACAAACAAACAACCATATACTTGTCCTGCACGTATCCAGCACCACACGTACACTATAGTATATTCATTATAATTAGAACAGCAATCTTGATCCCTGACCCCTATAACTAAAAACGGGCTATAGTAATTGACCTATATTTCCACCATTTGGGAAGAATCAGCCAGGATTAGGTGTGTATATCTTTGCCTGGTTGTCTGTCTCTCTGTCTGCTGTCTGTCCGTATACGTCTGTCTATCTCTGTCTTTTTATTTTTCTGTTTCCTCGTCTTTCATTCGGGTTATGTCTGTCTATTTCTGTGCCTGTCTATCTATCTATATGTCTGTGTTTACCCGTCTATCCGCCTCTATCTCTCTGTTTCCCCTTGCTTTCACTCTGTTCATGTCTGTCTGTCTGCCTGTCTGTCTGTGCCATACCTCTCAGTCTTCCACATTCTCATTAGTCCCCCTCGTCCATTTCTCCACCCACCTGTCTGTCTGTCTGTCTGTGACTCGGATACTGTGACTCAGATACCGTGACTCAGATGCTGTGACTCTGATACCATGACTCGGATACTGTTACTCGGATACCGTGACTCCGCTACTGTGACCATGACTTCGATACCGTGACTCCGATACCGTGACTCCGCTACTGTGACTCGGATACTGTGACTCGGATACCGTGACTTTGATACCGTGACTCCGCTACTGTGACTCCGCTATACTATGACTCAGATACCATGACTTCGATACCGTGACTCCGATACCGTGACTCCGCTACTGTGACTCCGATACTGTGACTCGGATACTGTGACTCCGGTAGTAATGGTGGTGTGACTAAGGGTTAAGGAATTGTGCAGGCCACTTCCCCTCATAACAAGAGAATGTCAGTGTAATGTTATAATGTGTGCTCCCCCCCTCCCTCTCTCCTTCCACTACCTTACCCACCCCTCCTCCTACTCTCCCTCTCCTCCCCTCTTCTTATCCTCCTACCCTCCTCCCTCTTCCTTCCCTCCTTCTCCCCCTCCTCCCGTCTTCTTATCCTCCTACCCTCCCTCCTCCCTTCCTCCTACTCGCCCCCTCCTCCTTACATCCTCTCCTTTTCTTACCCTCCTACCCCTCCTCCCTCCCTCTCCAATCCTCCTTCCCTTCTCCTCCCTCCCCCCCTTCCTATCTTCCTTCTCCCCCTTCCTATCCTCCTTACCATCCTCCCCCTTCCATCTCCCCCTCCCTCTCCCCCTTCTAAACTCTCACCTTCCTATACTCCTTCCCTTCTCCCCCCTCCAACCCCTGCCACCCCCCCCCCCTCCCCTTCGTGGTATTAGGCGCCCAACGGTATGCTGACCGTCGTGTTCTATCCTAATTAAAAAAAAAAACAACAACAGGCCGTACACTGGGGTAAACAACAACAACAGGCGTACACTGGAAAAAAACAACAACAGGTGTACACTGGGGTAAACAGCAACAACACCAACAGGCGTACACTGGAAAAAAACAAAACAGGCGTACACTAGGGTAAAAAATACCCACACAGGCGAATACAGGAAATATAAAAACCAACGACAACAAGCGTACACTGCAAAAACACACAGAGGCGAATACTGACAAAAATACCCGCACAGGCGAACATTGAGAAAAAAAAAAAAAAAAAAAAAAAAAACACACACACAAACAGGCGAACACGGGGAAAGAAAAACACACACTCAGGCGAACACTGAAACAAACATACGGGCTAACACGGGGAAAGAATAACACAGGCGAACACTGAAAAAAAACACAGGCGAACACTGAAAAAAAACACACAGGGGCGAACATTAAAAAAAAAAAAAAAAAAAAAACAGGCGAATACTGAAAAACACACAGGCGAATACTGAAAAAAACATAGGCGAACACTGAAAAAAACATAGGCGAACACTGAAAAAAACACACCGGGGTGAACACTGAAAAAACACACCGGCGAACACTGAAAAAATACACAAATAGTAATAATAATAATAATAATAATAATAATAACAATAATAACAATAAACTGCAATAAATAATAGTTGAAGTTTCGGTGAAGACGATACAAACTTATAAACGTAATGATTATGTGCATATTTTTACGGAGGAGTGCAATACAGAATGATAATTGTATTGCATTATATACTAGAGTAATTACTATGAATACATACCAGCAAAACAATTATATCATCACACAAATTACTCTATTAGCAAGCATAACACTCATCTTCTCTCTCTCTCACACACACTGTCTCTCTCTCTCTCTCACACACTCACTCACACACATACACACACACATTCTCTCTCTCTCTCTGTCACCCACCCACCCTCACACACTCTCTCTCTCTCTCTCTGTGTCACCTACTCACCCACCCACCCACCCACACACTCTCTCTATCTTTGTCACCCACACACACACACACAGTTGTATTCTTATTGGTCTGGAAAAATCGTATGGTATATTTATGGCTTGATCCTCATTTTTGTTACTCCATTCATGACTGTTGCTTCCTTCTCCAGCCTATAAAGAGTATAGTAAGGTAGGTCAGGCTCAAACACACACACACACACACACACACACACACACACACGCACACACCTCCCCGTGGCGTAACTGATAGCGCGTCTGGATCACAACCAGAAGCTCCCGAGTTCGAGACCCGGGCGGGGAAGAGACATTTGGGCAAGTCTCCTAACGGTGTAGCCTCTGTTCACCTAGCAGTATAAATAGGAACCTGGTATAAGTGGACGAAGTTGTGACGTCCCATCTGGGGTTGGTTACAAGGTGAGATGGGTATCGTACTGGTCAACCTAATCTATTGGTCAACCTAAGCCTTCGGGTGAGACTGGTACCGTAGTGAGAATGGTACCGTACAGATTAACCCTAAGCCTTCGTTTCCAGATGTCGCCAATTGGCTAAAATACAGACTACACACACATCCACAGCCATTCCAACGATACATAAACACTTAACATGCAATTCACGCAATACATTCCCAGTTAAGGAGGCGCGATAATAATGAGCTTAGCTCGCATTGCGTGGATTCCCCTTGACGAACAAGCAAGTGAATAACACACATACACACACACACATAGAAAGAACAAGAGAGAGAGAGAGAGAGACAAAAAATGAAAAGAGAAGAGAAGAGAAGACAGAAGAGCAGAACAGACAAGACAAGACAAGACAAGACAAGACAAGACAAGACAAGACAAGACAAGAGAAGAGAAGAGAAGAGAAGAGAAGAGAAGAGAAGAGAAGAGAGAGAGAGAGAGAGAGAGAATTAAAGATACACAGACATACGTATCGATGTCCAAGGGTGCATATACATAAATTCTCTCTCTCTCTCTCTCTCTCTCTTAGTAGAATGAGATATGACTCACAATTTTCACTCATTTACATACCCCTCACTACATACCCCTTCCCTTGCGGCGAGTGCGAGGAATCCGCCTTTCAATACAGTCCCACTCCTATTCTGTCCAGCTCTTCAACTCAAGAACTTGGTAATCTTTACAGTCTTTCTTCTACTCAACTCTGAACTCTGGAACTCTCTCCCCCATTCAATCTTTCCTCCATCCTATGTCTTAGACTGCTTTAAACTTCGTGTGTCCAGACATTTTGACCCCAACGTCCTTTGAATTTGGCTATCTGTCACTCGTTTGGCTTTGGGGGAGACATTTGGTTACAGGTAGCCTGCATTTTGTCTCCTTCATACACATAAAACAAAAAGCAAATAAAAAATAAAAAATAGTGTGCTAAAAAATGCTGTAACCCCCCCCCCCCTCAAGAGACCCCTTTCCTTCGGGCAATGGGTCAAACTAGGGGGTTCTAAGGAAAACCTAAACCCCCTTAAGGCGGTATTATTTAAGGGGGTAATATTCGCTTTTTATGGACCCCCTTCTCCCTCATGTTTAGCATATTAGTTTTGAGGTTTTAAGACGTTCGTTTCGTTAATTTGGCGATTTTGAGACCTTTCGCTTCATTATTTTTGTCAATATTAAGACCTTTCGTGCCATTTAGGTGTCGATTTTTTTCCTGGCGAGCGATAGCGAGCCTCTAATTTTAGAAGGAATCGGCCTTCGACCGGGACATTTTTCTACCGACAAATGTACAAATATATCTTGAAAGGGGGTCTAGAGTTATTTGTTTCTAAGCTTGATGGAGATCTAGCGAGGAAACTCAAACATAAATAAATAAATAAATATATAGACCAAAAACCAAGCAGTACCCCCTTAATGTCAGGTCAATAAGGAATACATCGGGAAGTCTGGAAAGGCGTGTTTGTTAGCGTAAGGGACAAACTTAAAATACATTATTCGAAATTGGCAAACAAACCAGCCAAATCCTCCATCACAATTAAAGATAGCAGGCTGAAATTACCAGCCCATCATCAGTCTTGTGGTGTTCAGGAGTCTATGTAAATGCTGTTCTCGACCTAGTTTATTATACAGTACGTAGCCTTAAGGGAGCCCACCTCGCTTTCTTTTTTCTCTTTCTCTCCCTCTCTCTTTGGCTTGTATCCACTCGGCCCGATTCAGCCTACTGTTTTAAGACGTATACCCCCATCTAGGTGTCAATATTTTTGTTTTACAGCAGGCTAAATTTGTACATTTTTCGAAAGAAAAAATTTCTCCGGCGAAGCCGGATTTCTCCATACAATGCTGGCTCGCTATCGCTCGCCAGGAAAAAATCGACACCTGGATGGGGATATACGTCTTAAAACAGTTGGCTGAATGGGGCCAAATGGATATAAGTTAGAGAAAGAGAGAAAAGGAGAGAAAGATAACAAAAAGCATGTGACCCCCCTTAATCACCGAGGCCTCAAATGATTCCCAGATGAACTAAACTGACTCAAACACACATTTACTGTACCTTTTTGGCTGTGTTTATGTTTTTACTTCCTATATTTAGTGTCTCTTAAAGAACAAGGAAAACAAAATATATATATACAGTATATATATATATTATATATATATATATATATATATATATATATATATATATATATATACTGTATATAATAACATATTATAGATTAAAACATATAGCATATAAAGCAAAGTACGTCATAGATTCCCTTAACCTTTAGAAGATCCGATGACGCATTTATTTTCTGTTTTCTGGTTATCATTAGACGATTTTATACAGCTCAGGAAGGATCTGTGGGCATTGATGGGGGTTACTTAAGACTGTCTCAATTAACCCTCTGCCTTCCATTATTACACCCTTCCTAATCTGAATAAACTCGTCTAATAATACCTAGAAACCCGACAAAGAAATGCATAATCGGATCTTGAAAGGGTTAAGGGGGAGGTAGTTGCTTTTCTTCCTCATGTTTAGTCCCATTACCTTTGAGATTTTAAAGCGTTCGTTCGATTAGTTAGGCGATTTTAAGACCTCTCGCCTCATTTCTTTGTCAATATAATGACCTTTCGTGCCATTTAGGTCACTATGAGTCAATAGTTTCCTGGCGAGCGAAAGCGAGCCTGCAATTATAGGAGGAACCGGCCTTCGCCCGAGACATTTTTCTACCGAAAAAAACATTTTTTTATCCTGAAGGGGAGTCTAGGGTGTGTGTGTGTGTGTGTGTGTGTGTGTGTGTGTGTGTTTTATTATAAATGTTATTATTATTTTTGTTTTTAAAGATTGATGGAGTTCTAGCGAAGTTACTATAAAATAAATAAATAAATAAATAGCTCCAAAACTGGCCAGTACCCCCATAAACCTATATCCTCGTCCCCAGTGGGCTAAAATGATTCCCAGCTGCAGTAAGTTGATAAAAATTCCGTGTGGTAGAGCGAGCTGGAACCATCCCCTTTAACAGCTGAACGGGGGACTGAACATGCGTTGCTGCTACCACTGCTACTGCTGCTATCACTATTACTGCTACCACTATCACCGCTACTACTATCAAGTCAATGCTACTACTACTGTTACTGCTACCATACCACCACCATTACCACTACCGCTACTATTACTGATATCACTGCTGCTACTACCACCGTTACTGCTACCACTGCTAACACCACCACCACCACTACTACTACTATCCCCTTTAACAGCTGAACGGGGCAACTGAACATGCGTTGCTACCACCACTACTGCTACCATCACTACCACTACCATTACTACTACCACCACTACTGCTGCTACCACTATCACAACTACTGCTAACACCACTACCACTGCTACTGCTACCACCAATACTAACACCATTATTACTGCTATCACCACTACTGCCACCACTGCTACCACTACAATTACCACTGCTACCACTAACATCACTACTGCTACCACTACTACTACCACCATCCCCTTTAACAGCTGAACGGTGCAACTGAACATGCGTTGCTATTACTGCCGCCACTGCTACCACTACTACTACCACCACTACCACCACTGCTGCTACCACTACTACTACCACCATCCCCTTTAACAGCTTAATAGGGCAACTGAACATGCGTTGCTACCACCACTACCACTACTACTGCTATCACCACCACTGCTACTACCACCCCTACCGCTGAAACCACCACTACCACTATCACCGCTACTCCTGCAACCATCACTACTGCTGCCACAACCACTATTACCACCGCTACTACTATCACCACTACTGCTAACTCCACCACCACAATCACATCTACCACCACCACAATCACCGTCACTATTATTCATCTGAGCACTACTAAATTCTACTACCACTACTAAACTCTACCACCATCACTAAATTCTACTACCACTACTAAACTCTACCACCACTACTAACTACACAACCACTACTAAACTCTACCACCACTACTAAACTCTACCACCACTACCTAAACTCTACCACCACTACTAAACTCTACCACCACTACTAAACTCTACCACCACTACTAAACTCTACCACCACTACTAAACTCTACCACCACTACTAAACTCTACCACCATCACTAAACTCTACCACCACTACTAAACTCTACCACCATTACTAAACACTACCACCACTACTAAACTCTACCACCACTACTAAACTCTACCACCACTACTAAACTCTACCACCACTACTAAACTCTACCACCATCACTAAACTCTAACCACCACTACTAAACTCTACCACCATTACTAAACACTACCACCACTACTAAACTCTACCACCACTACTAAACTCTACCACCATTACTAAACTCTACCACCATTACTAAACTCTACCACCATTACTAAACTCTACCACCACTACTAAACTCTACCACCATTACTAAACTCTACCACCACTACTAAACTCTACCACCATTACTAAACTCTACCACCACTACTAAACTCTACCACCACTACTAAACTCTACCACCATTACTAAACTCTACCACCATTACTAAACTCAACCACCATTACTAAACTCTACCACCACTACTAAACTCTACCACCATTACTAAACTCTACCACCATTACTAAACTCTATCACCATTACTAAACTCTACCACCATTACTAAACTCTACCACCACTACTAAACTCTACCACCATTACTAAACTCTACCACCATTACTAAACTCTATCACCATTACTAAACTCTACCACCATTACTAAACTCTACCACCATTACTAAACTCTACCACCATTACTAAACTCTATCACCATTACTAAACTCTACCACCACTACTAAACTCTACCACCATTACTAAACTCTACCACCACTACTAAACTCTACCACCATTACTAAACTCTACCACCACTACTAAACTCTACCACCACTACTAAACTCTACCACCACTACTAAACTCTACCACCACTACTAAACTCTACCACCATTACTAAACTCTACCACCATTACTAAACTCTACCACCATTACTAAACTCTACCACCACTACTAAACTCTACCACCACTACTAAACTCTACCACCACTACTAAACTCTACCACCATTACTAAACTCTACCACCACTACTAAACTCTACCACCACTACTAAACTCTACCACCATTACTAAACTCTACCACCATTACTAAACTCAACCACCATTACTAAACTCTACCACCACTACTAACTCTACCACCATTACTAACTCTACCACCATTACTAACTCTATCACCATACTAACTCTACCACCATTACTAAACTCTACCACCACTACTAACTAACCACCATTACTAAACTCTACCACCATTACTAAACTCTATCACCATTACTAAACTCTACCACCATTACTAAACTCTACCACCATTACTAAACTCTACCACCATTACTAAACTCTATCACCATTACTAAACTCTACCACCACTACTAAACTCTACCACCATTACTAAACTCTACCACCATTACTAAACTCTATCACCATTACTAAACTCAACCACCATTACTAAACTCTACCACCACTACTAAACTCTACCACCACTACTAAACACTACCACCACTACTAAACTCTACCACCACTACTAAACTCTACCACCATTACTAAACTCTACCACCATTACTAACCCTCTAACACCAATACTAAACCTCTAACACCAATACTAAACCTCTAACACCAATACTAAACCTCTAACACCAATACTAAACCTCTAACACCAATACTAAACCTCTACCACCACTACTAAACTCTACCACCACTACTAAACTCCACCACCACTACTAAACTCTACCACCATCACTAAACTCTACCACCACTACTAAACTCTACCACCATTACTAAACACTACCACCACTACTAAACTCTACCACCACTACTAAACTCTACCACCACTACTAAACTCTACCACCACTACTAAACTCTACCACCATTACTAAACTCTACCACACTACTAAACTCTACCACCATTACTAAACTCTACCACCACTACTAAACTCTACCACCACTACTAAACTCTACCACCATTACTAAACTCTACCACCATTACTAAACTCAACCACCATTACTAAACTCTACCACCACTACTAAACTCTACCACCACTACTAAACTCTACCACCACTACTAAACTCTACCACCACTACTAAACTCTACCACCATTACTAAACACTACCACCACTACTAAACTCTATCACCATTACTAAACTCTACCACCACTACTAAACTCTACCACCACTACTAAACTCTACCACCACTACTAGACTCTACCACCACTACTAAACTCTACCACCATTACTAAACTCTACCACCACTACTAAACTCTACCACCACTACTAAACTCTACCACCATTACTAAACACTACCACCACTACTAAACTCTATCACCATTACTAAACTCTACCACCACTACTAAACTCTACCACCACTACTAAACTCTACCACCACTACTAGACTCTACCACCACTACTAAACTCTACCACCATTACTAAACTCTACCACCACTACTAAACTCTACCACCACTACTAAACTCTACCACCATTACTAAACACTACCACCACTACTAAACTCTACCACCACTACTAAACTCCACCACCACTACTAAACTCTACCACCATCACTAAACTCTACCACCACTACTAAACTCTACCACCATTACTAAACACTACCACCACTACTAAACTCTACCACCACTACTAAACTCTACCACCACTACTAAACTCTACCACCACTACTAAACTCTACCACCATTACTAAACTCTACCACCACTACTAAACTCTACCACCATTACTAAACTCTACCACCACTACTAAACTCTACCACCACTACTAAACTCTACCACCATTACTAAACTCTACCACCATTACTAAACTCAACCACCATTACTAAACTCTACCACCACTACTAAACTCTACCACCATTACTAAACTCTACCACCATCACTAAACTCTATCACCATTACTAAACTCTACCACCACTACTAAACTCTACCACCATTACTAAACTCTACCACCATTACTAAACTCTATCACCATTACTAAACTCTACCACCACTACTAAACTCTACCACCACTACTAAACTCTACCACCACTACTAGACTCTACCACCACTACTAAACTCTACCACCATTACTAAACTCTACCACCACTACTAAACTCTACCACCACTACTAAACTCTACCACCACTACTAAACTCTACCACCATTACTAAACTCTACCACCACTACTAAACTCTACCACCACTACTAAACTCTACCACCACTACTAAACTCTACCACCACTACTAAACTCCACCACCACTAATAAACTCTACCACCACTACTAAACTCTACCACCACTACTAAACTCCACCACCACTACTAAACTCTACCACCACTACTAAACTCTACCACCACTACTAAACTCTACCACCACTACTAAACTCTACCACCATTACTAAACTCTACCACCACTACTAAACTCTACCACCACTACTAAACTCTACCACCACTACTAAACTCTACCACCACTACTAAACTCCACCACCACTACTAAACTCTACCACCACTACTAAACTCTACCACCACTACTAAACTCCACCACCACTACTAAACTCTACCACCACTACTAAACTCTACCACCACTACTAAACTCCACCACCACTACTAAACTCTACCACCACTACTAAACTCTACCACCACTACTAAACTCCACCACCACTACTAAACTCTACCACCACTACTAAACTCTACCACCACTACTAAACTCTACCACCACTACTAAACTCTACCACCACTACTAAACTCTACCACCACTACTAAACTCCACCACCACTAATAAACTCTACCACCACTACTAAACTCTACCACCACTACTAAACTCTACCACCATTACTAAACTCTACCACCACTACTAAACTCTACCACCACTACTAAACTCTACCACCATTACTAAACTCTACCACCATTACTAAACTCTACCACCACTACTAAACTCTATCACCACTACTAAACTCTACCACCACTACTAAACTCTACCACCATTACTAAACTCTATCACCACTACTAAACTCTACCACCACTACTAAACTCTACCACCATTACTAAACTCTACCACCACTACTAAACTCTACCACCACTACTAAACTCTACCACCACTACTAAACTCTACCACCATTACTAAACTCTACCACCACTACTAAACTCTACCACTACTACTAAACTCTACCACCATTACTAAACTCTACCACCACCACTAAACTCTACCACCACTACTAAACTCTACCACCACTACTAAACTCTACCACCATTACTAAACTCTACCACCACTACTAAACTCTACCACCACTACTAAACTCTACCACCACTACTAAACTCTACCACATTACTAAACTCTACCACCACTACTAAACTCTACCACCACTACTAAACTCTACCACCATTACTAAACTCTACCACCACTACTAAACTCTACCACCACTACTAAACTCTACCACCACTACTAAACTCTACCACCACTACTAAACTCTACCACCACTACTAAACTCTACCCCCACTACTAAACTCTACCACCACTACTAAACTCTACCACCATTACTAAACTCTACCACCACTACTAAACTCTACCACCACTACTAAACTCTACCACCACTACTAAATTCTACCACCATTACTAAACTCTACCACCACTACTAAACTCTACCACCACTACTAAACTCTACCACCATTACTAAACTCTACCACCACTACTAAACTCTACCACCACTACTAAATTCTACCACCATTACTAAATTCTATTACCACTACTAAAATACGCCACAATCACCACCATAATCACCACCACAACCACCAACACTACCACCACCACCAGTTCACGTGCTCTTTAATTCCTCACCTCTACTCCTTTTTCCCTTCCTAAGCTGAATAAACTTGTCTGGTAGCGGCTCTGGTGAAGGGAAAACGGAGAGAGAGAGAGAGAGAGAGAGAGAGAGAGAGAGAGAGATTGATATAAGTAGATACAGATAAATAGAGACAGATAGCCGGTGTGTGTGTGTGTGTGTGATTGTTGTTGTGGTTGTGATTGTAGTTGTGCTTGTTGTGGTTGTGCTTGTTATGATTGTGGTTGTGATTGTGGTTGTTGTGATTGTAAGTGCGATTGTTGTGATTGTAGTTGTAGTTGTTGTGATTGTGATTGTGGTTGTGATTGTGATTGTGGTTGTGATTGTGGTTGCTGTGATTGTGGTTGTGATTGTGGTTGTGATTATGATTGTGGTTGTTGTGATTGTAAGTGCGATTGTTGTGATTGTAGTTGTGGTTGCTGTGATTGCGATTGCGATTGCGATTGTAGTTGTTGTGATTATAAGTGCGATTGTTGTGATTGTAGTTGTGATTGCTGTGATTGTAGTTGTGATTGCTGTGATTGTGATTGCGATTGTGATTGTGGTTGTTGTGATTGTAAGTGCGATTGTTGTGATTGTAGTTGTGATTGCTGTGATTGTGATTGCGATTGTAGTTATGATTGTGGTTGTTGTGATTGTAAGTGCGATTGTTGTGATTGTAGTTGTGGTTGCTGTGATTGTGATTGCGATTGTGATTGTAGTTATGATTGTGGTTGTTGTGATAGTAAGTGCGATTGTTGTGATTGTAGTTGTGGTTGCTGTGATTGCGATTGTGATTGTAGTTATGATTGTGGTTGTTGTGATTGTGGTTGTAGTTATTGTATGTTGTGCGTTGTGATTGTGGTTGTTGTGATTGTGGTTGTGAGGCAGGGGTGAGTCAGTGGCCCAGTGAGCTATGAGGTAGGGGGGGGGGACTCCACAACACAAGCACCGGACAACCTCGCACTAGGAAGCCATTTTGGGGGCGAGGGTTCCAACTATATATTAATTAGGGCAGATTTGCATTTATTGGTATTTGTTTGTTTGTTTATTTACTCTTCTTAGCTTCCTCTCAAAACCTCCCCCAAGAAACCCTCTCCACCCCCTTCGAGTTAAATTTGTCCATTTTTGGGTAGCAATATTTCCCGGTCAAAAGCCGGTTCCTTATAAATTACAGGCTCGCTATCGCTCGCCAGGAAAATATCGACACCTAGATGGCACAAAAGGTCTAAAACTCGCCAAACTAATGGGGCTAAACATGGGGAAGAAGGGGGTCCAGGAAAAACAAAAAAACATACAAACCTCTCCTTCAATCGCTGGAGGGGTTAGGTGGGGGGGGGGGGGGGGTTTACTATGCAACCCTGACACCGGACAACCTCTCCCTAGGCCGCCATTTTGGAGGGAGGTAGTTGTTGTTTATGGACCCCCTTCTCCCTCATGCTTAGCCCCATTAGTTTCGAGATTTTAAGACGTTCGCCCTATTAGTTTGGCGATTTTAAGATCTTTCGTTCCATTTCATTGTCAATTTTAAGACCTTTCCGGCACATTTAGGTGCCGATATTTTCGTGGCGAGCGAAAGCGAGCCTGTAATTTTAAGAGGAACTGGCCTTCGACCGGGAAAATTGTCTACCCAAAAATGTACAAATTTATCATGATTGGGGGTCTAGGGGGTCTTTTTATAAGCTTGATGGAGGTCTAGGAAACTAAAACAATATATGAATAAATAGATAAATAAACCAAACAATAACCACGTCTGGATCCTCAAGGGGTTAATGTTTATAAAGTGTAAAAGGTTACAATATGGCGGCGGTTGTCCAGTGAACACAAATTAAGTGGTTTATAGGTGCAGAAGGTTACAATATGGCGGCGATATACCAGTGAGCACATATTAAGTGGTTTATAAGTTCATAAGGTTACAATATGGCTGCGGTTGACCACTGAACATATATTAAGTAGTATGGAAGTTCAAAAGGTTACAATATGACGGCGATTGACTAGTGAGCACAATTTAAGTGGTTTATAAGTTCAAAAGATTACAATATGGTGGTGATTGATAACTGAACACAATATTAAGTGGTTAATAAGTGCAAAAAGCTGCAATATGGCGGCGATTGTCCCAGTGAACACAAATTAAGTGGTATATATATATTGTTTTCTTCTATATTCCAACTACTCCCTCTCGGGCATAGGCTGAGAGCCTGTACTGTACATCCTACCGCTCAACACGGTGAAGCCCGTGAGGTCTCGTTCCAGTCTAGGGAGTGAGACATGTGAAGCACCCACTTCACGGCTCGAAGCAGCCCCATCTCTGAAGCTGCTTCGCCTCTGTGCTTCACTGTCTCATCCCCCAGAATTGTACCCTTACTCTCATAACGCCACCTATTGAGCAATTGACCACTTGCGAGTTTCAGGCTATAAGGAAGTTGGAGCCTTAAGCATCGATTTTAAACAGAAATGTAATAATAATGTAGGTTTGTAATGAACAGAGGGTATGTTGAATTGGGTTTTATGTATTTATGAATGTACTACAACCGTATTTTAGCTAGTAATTCTGCTGAATATTGATGTCTACAGCTCCAACTTCCTTATAGCCTGAAACTCGCAAGTGGTCAATGAACTCACTAGGCATTGTTCCCTGTAGCATATTTTGAATATGGGAATATTCATAAAGTATTATTTAATCAGGGAACAATGAGGGTATATATTTGGCGTTTCGGTGGGCTTTGTGGTAATCCACTGATACTAGGTACAGCACAAATTCTATCTCAATAATATCTTCCCATCGACATATCTGGATTCGAACCCGGGTCCATTGGATTACCAGTCCAGTGGCAAGACCACTAAACCACACCTCCCCTATATAAGTACAAAAGGTTGCAATATGGCGGCGGTTGTCCAGTGAGTGGGGTGGCAATGGGGTGGATGGGGGGGGGGGGGGGTGGCAAGGGGGGAAATACGGCAAGGGGAGCAGGGCCAGAATAACGATTAGCTTTTGTTTTGGGCGACCGGAAAAATACGGTGGAGGGGCGGTCTGGATTGGCACTATACGGGGGGGTTTATGATGTGTTGCCTTCATTGTGTGTTTGTGTGTGTGTGTGGGTGGGTGGGTGTATGTGTGTGTGTGTGCATATGTGTGTGTGGCGTATGTGTGTGTGTGCGTATGTGTGTGTGTGCGTATGTGTGTGTGGCGTATGTGTGTGTGTGTGTGTGTGTGTGTATATTCTCAGCCGGTCTCGAACCACCGACAGTCAGGACAATTGTCCATGCTTTAACCAACTCTACCACGCGTGATAAAGGATACTTAACCTTTTCCTATTTATATTAAGGAGAAGGGGAATCGTACTTGGAGAATGTATTTAATTTCATACACAGGTTGCAGGACCCATACTCCAGGATACAGGGATTTTTACAAGTACCCCCACGCAACTCGGGCTGATATTGACCACTTACGAGTTTCTGGCTATAAGGAAGTTGGAGCCGTAAGCATCGGTATTAAACAGAAATAAAAATATATAGTAGATGTCTAATGGATTAAACGTATGTTGAATTTAGTTGTATGTATTTATAAATGTACTACAGCCGCATTTTAGCTGGTAATTCTGATAAATATCAATGTAAAAATACTCCAACTTCCTTATAGCCTGAAACTCGTAAGTGGTCAATTGATTTAATTTAATTCTAATCCAACCAAGCACCGGAGGGTTAAAGAGTATATCGGTGCTATTTAACTATCAAATGTAGGTACTGGCAAAATTGCATCTAAATCCGTCAATTAGTTATCTTTATGACAAACATATACACAGAGACAGACAAACAGACTGCGACGATCACATCACCGCAATGAAAAAGGCGTTATCACATATTAAAGGGGATATGAGCCATTTTTCTGGTCCCCTTTCTTCCTCATGCTTATCCCCATTAGTTTTTGAGATTATAAGACGTTTGCCCCATTTGTTTGTCGATTTTAAGACCTTTCACCCCATTTCGTTGTCAATAAAGACCTTTTGTGCCCTTTAGGTGCCGTTTTTTCCCCTGGCGAGTGATAGCGAGCCTGTAATTGTGGAGGAACATGACATTATTCTACCGAAAAAATGTACAAATTAATCTCGAAATGGGATCTAATGGATGTGTTTTATGTTTGATGGAGGTATAGGGAGGAAACTAATATATATAAAGAGGGTTATAAACTCGAAAAAGAACAAGAAAGGCAAACAAGCAAACAGTAGGCCGAAAGCAGGCATCAGGCACAAGCAAGCCATGAGACACACAGACAGGCAGACAGACAGGCATGTAGGCATTCGGACACAAAGGCAGAGAGAGGGGGTGGGGGGGTAAATGAGGGGGAGGGAGAGGGCATGAAGCAGGAGAAGGCAAAGGGCTCCTCCAGCATTACCATTCACACACACACATACATACATGCATATAATGGCACCGTTCCACACTCTAACCTACACATTTCAGAACACTATCACACACACACACCTACCCACTTCCCCTCAACACACACACACACACAAACTTTCCACACTGCTACATACCTACCAACTTCCCCTCCACACGGACATTAGTTCCAGGGCAGTAATTCCCTTTCCAATGTTCCCTTACCCACTCTAAACCACTGTTTGGACACTTGATCCTCAGTGTTTTGGAGGACAAGCAACCTAGAAGGGTCACTAGATCTGTTGTTGCTTGATTTCCTTTGTACTCCTTTGTACACACACACACACACACAACCCCCCTCCCCCCTCCCCCACACACACACAACCCCTCCCCCCCATTGTGTTTTTATAAGTTACTGTAGGCGGTTGTGTTACCCCCCCCCCCCCCCCCGCCCCCCCCTCACCAGGTGTCACAGGAACGCTCATTTACCGGCAACTTACTATTCTGGCTGTACCCTGTTCCAAGTATGTAGGCTAAAACTCTTGAACGTTAACCTCTGTAGCTCACAAACGACTGGAGTAATCAAGTTAATATTCCTACCATTTGGGAAGGGTCAACCAGGGAATAGATGTGGGCATTTACAGTTCCTTTGCTCTACCTCTTTTTGAGTTACAGAGGTTAGGGGTCACGATTTCTGGTCTACTTATTTGGAACAAGGTATAGCACTTAGGCACAATCGGCCTAATAAGTGATGTCTCGGCACCAATTATGTTTTGATCAATAGTCAGTATCAGCAATATTTACACATGATTTCTTCTTTTTGAGTGAGATATACCAACATGTTCCTACACTTACCCACCCTATTCAACATCTGACAGACATTAATACAGCACAGCGCAAGCCAAACGTGATGACAGGTGAGATGACTTATTAGCGCCACCGTACTATCTTTACACGACTGCGGGCATCATAGCCGAGACTTAAGCGACCAATCACTTCAATAACATACTTGTGATAGAAAGAGTTACCACCTGGAGCCTCACCCGAAGAACGTGTGGTGAGTGTTGTATGGCAAATGATGAGTGATGATTGTGTAATGAGTGTTGTGAGATGAGTGATGAGTGTTGTATTATGTGATGAATCTTGTGTTGTGTTGTGTGGTGTTGTATTGTGTGATGAGTCTTGTGTTGTGAGGTGTTGTGTTCTGTTACCCTCCTGTGACCCCCCTCCCTCGTAAAAACTCTCCCCCCCCCCCCCCCTCTCCCTGCCCCGGCAGATTACGGTTCTTGATGCTACTTTGATACCCTCCCCGCGCGGCCCCGGTAAAAAGGAAATGAGCTTTTACAGATATGAATTGTTGTTGTTGGTGGGGGGGGGGGGGGGGGCGAGGCTTCATCCCCCCCCCCCCTCCCTCCTCTTGTTAGTGGACGTGATAGGTGCTAGGACAGAGATCGGGGGGGGCGGGGAGGGGGGGAGGTGAGATTGAGGGCAGGGGGGGGGGGAAGGGGGGGATGTTGGAGAAGAGACGTGATGGGTGCGAGACAGAGGTGGCGGGGAGGGAGGGGGGGAGGGAGAGGTGAGATGGAGGGATGGGAGGGGGGAGGGAGGGGGTGTTGGGGAAGAGACGTGATGGGTGCGAGACAGAGGTGGCGGGAGGGAGGGGGGGAGGGAGAGGTGAGATTGAGGGTTGGGAGGGGGGAGGGAGGGGGTGTTGGAGAAGAGACATGATGGGTGCGAGGACAGAGGTAGCGGGGAGGGGGTGCCGGAAGGGGGGGGAGCTGAGATTGAGGATTGGGGGTGTTGTGTTGGAGAAGAGGGGAGGGTAAGGGATGTTGAGGAGACCGGGAAAAAGGGGAGGGAGGGATGGGTGGAGGTGACTATAACAAGGGGAGGGACGGATGGAGGAGACAAGAGTTGGGGAGAGGAGATGAAGGGAAGGGGGATGGGGGTAGGGATGAAGAATTGGGGGGGGGGGAACTTTTGAGAGTTGAGATGGAGAGGGGAGGGGTAGGGCAGGGGAAATGAGATAGAGGGGTGGGGAGGTGTGAGAGACGGGAGGGGATGGAGATGGAGAGGGTGCAAACGAGATGGTGGGGAGGGCGTGGGGAGTTGGGGAGATGAGAGGGCAGGGAGGGGAGGGGCAGTAAAATATATGAGAGGGAGGGGTAGGGGGCAAGGCAAAGAGATGGAGGGGTGCTCACCGGAAGATACAAATTATTATTATTATTATTCCTATTTTTATTATCATTATTATTTTTATTATTATTATTATTTTCATTATTATTATTATTATTATTATCGTCTACCCAACCTTAGCCGTTTCTGTCTGTTTCTTTTCCTGTACTACTTTTCCTATTTCGGGGGCGGGAAGCTAAGAATCCTCCTCCCCTTGTAAAATTCACCTACTAGACGAGACGGAGAAAGGGGCGAGGGAATGCGAAAGTGGTCCCGGACCCTAAGAATCGGAACTTTTAATGTTGTTTCTCTTCGGGCTCTGTATGGAATCGCCCATCCCTAGCTATGGGGGTATTGTGATAGTATATATGCATTATTATGTGTATTATTAATATTAATATTATTATTATTATTATTATTAATGTTAAATCCGTCCAAAGCTGTATAATATCGTCTAATGGTAGGTAGAATATACTGTCAAATCGAGAGAGAGAGAGAGAGAGAGAGAGAGAGAGAGAGAGAGAGAGAGAGAGAGAGAGAGAGAGAGAGAGAGAGGAAAGAAAGCTAGAAATATTAAATGATGTAAAGTTTGAGAAATGCTACCTATTTCTGCTTCATAGGCTTCCTATTTGATGAAGGGGAAGAAGTGTGCTGGTAGGGAGGGAGGGAGGTAGGTAGGTAGGTAGATAGGTAGGTAGGTAGGTAGGGAGGGAGGGAGGGAGATAGATAGGTAGGGAGGGAGGGAGAGAGGTAGGTAGGTAGGTAGGTAGGTAGGTAGGTAGGTAGACAGATAGGTAGGGAGGGAGAGAGGTAGCTAGGTAGGTAGGGAGGGAGGTAGGTAGGTAGGGAGGTAAGTAGGCAGGTAGGGAGGGAGGGAGGTAGGTAGGTAGGTAGGTAGGTAGGAAGGGAGGTAGGTAGGTAGGGAGGGAAGGAGGGAGGGAGGTAGGTAGGTAGGTAGGTAGGTAGGTAGGTAGGGAGGGAGGCAGGGAGGGAGGTAGGTAGGGGTGTAGGTAGGTAGGGAGGGAGGGAGGGAGGTAGGTAGGTAGGTAGGTCGGTAGGGGCGTAGGGAAGTAGGTAGGTAGGTAGCTAGGTAGGTAGGGATGGAGGGAGGGAGATAAGTAGGGAGGGAGGTTGGTAGGGAGATAGGTAGAGGCGTAGTAAGGTAGGTAGAGAGGGAGGTAGGTAGGTAGGTAGGTAGGTAGTGAGGGAGGTAGTGAGGGAGGTAGGTAGGTAGCTAGGTAGGTAGGAAGCGGCGTAGGTAGGTAGGGAGGTAGGTTGGGAGGGAGGGATGGGGTTAGATAGGTGCTGAGAAAATTAATAAGGCTTTATATTTTATTTTATCTTAATTATAGGTTTGGTAGTAATAGTAGTAGTAATAGTAGTAGTAGTAGTAGTAGTAGTAGTAGTAGTAGTAGTAGTAGTAGTAGTAATAGTATTAGTAGTAGTAGCAGCAGAGTCTTGATGTATAGTGTGTAGTCAGACACTGATATTTGTTGACCTTATTCAAAAGCTTGCATTTGCTCATCGACGCTATAAAAGACGCCGATAAAATACAGTAAGGGAAAGGTTAAGTATCCTTTATCACGCCGTGGTAGAGTTGGTTAAAGCATGTACAATCGTCCTGAAAGCCGGTGGTTCGAGTATAATAACATTTAGTAGGTCACGTGCATTTGTGAGATATACATTATATATATATAACGAGAGAGAGAGAGAGAGAGAGAGAGAGAGAGAGAGAGAGAGAGAGAGAGAGAGAGAGAGAGAGAGAGAGAGAGAGAGAGAGGGAGAGAGAGAGAGAGAGAGAGAGAGAGAGAGAGAGAGAGAGAGAGAGAGAGAGAGAGAGAGAGAGACCCGGTAGCATAGTAGTTTTCCCGGCAATGAGAGCGGTATTGTGTAATATTAATGAGGGCATTATTTAACTAGCTTGAGTTAAGGGGGGATGAGCGTATTTATTTGCTCATTTATGTATCTGTTTACTATTTTTTTGTCCTCCCAAGACCTCCATCAAGCTTAAATAAACACCCGCCCAAGACCCTCCTTCAAGATAAATTTGTAAATTTTTCGATCGAAAAATGTCCCGGCCGAAAGCCGCTTCCTCTAAGATTACAGGCTCGCTATTGCTCGCCAGGAAATAAAATAACACCTAAATGACACGAAAAACGTTAATAATGACAAAGAAATGGGACGAATGGTTTGAAAATCGCCAAACTAATGGGCCGAACGTTACAAAATATGAAAAATAATGAGGAAGAAGGGGTACCGGAAAAAGACGACCTACAGTATCTCCCCCTTTAATGAGCGGGTGACATGCAGGACTTTTTGTGGCCAGCAGCCCTTTGTTGTTGTATATATAGGGATGAGTCGGTCTGTGCTTTGTTGTTGTATATATAGGGATGAGTCGGTCTGTGCTTTGTTGTTGTATATATAGGGATGAGTCGGTCTGTGCTTTGTTGTTGTATATATAGGGATGAGTCGGTCTGTGCTTTGTTGTTGTATATATAGGGATGAGTCGGTCTGTGCTTTGTTGTTGTATATATAGGGATGAGTCGGTCTGTGCTTTGTTGTTGTATATATAGGGATGAGTCGGTCTGTGCTTTGTTGTTGTATATATAGGGATGAGTCGGTCTGTGCTTTGTTGTTGTATATATAGGGATGAGTCGGTCTGTGCTTTGTTGTTGTATATATAGGGATGAGTCGGTCTGTGCTTTGTTGTTGTATATATAGGGATGAGTCGGTCTGTGCTTTGTTGTTGTATATATAGGGATGAGTCGGTCTGTGCTTTGTTGTTGTATATATAGGGATGAGTCGGTCTGTGCTTTGTTGTTGTATATATAGGGATGAGTCGGTCTGTGCTTTGTTGTTGTATATATAGGGATGAGTCGGTCTGTGCTTTGTTGTTGTATATATAGGGATGAGTCGGTCTGTGCTTTGTTGTTGTATATAGGGATGAGTCGGTCTGTGCTTTGTTGTTGTATATATAGGGATGAGTCGGTCTGTGCTTTGTTGTTGTATATATAGGGATGAGTCGGTCTGTGCTTTTGTTGTATATATAGGGATGAGTCGGTCTGTGCTTTGTTGTTGTATATATAGGGATGAGTCGGTCTGTGCTTTGTTGTTGTATATATAGGGATGAGTCGGTCTGTGCTTTATTGTTGTATATATAGGGATGAGTCGGTCTGTGCTTTGTTGTTGTATATATAGGGATGAGTCGGTCTGTGCTTTGTTGTTGTATATATA
Source organism: Paralithodes platypus (assembly GCA_032716605.1). Classification (NCBI taxonomy): domain Eukaryota; kingdom Metazoa; phylum Arthropoda; class Malacostraca; order Decapoda; family Lithodidae; genus Paralithodes; species Paralithodes platypus. The sequence continues at coordinate 20,282,225 of CM064506.1, read as the reverse complement.
GGGATGAGTCGGTCTGTGCTTTGTTGTATATATAGGGATGAGTCGGTCTGTGCTTTGTTGTTGTATATATAGGGATGAGTCGGACTGTGCTTTGTTGTTGTATTATAGGGATGAGTCGGTCTGTGCTTTGTTGTTGTATATATAGGGATGAGTCGGTCTGTGCTTTGTTGTTGTATATATAGGGATGAGTCGGTCTGTGCTTTGTTGTTGTATATATAGGGATGAGTCGGTCTGTGCTTTTGTTGTTGTATATATAGGGATGAGTCGGTCTGTGCTTTGTTGTTGTATATATAGGGATGAGTCTGTGCTTTGTTGTTGTATATATAGGGATGAGTAGGTCTGTGCTTTTGTTGGACTGTGTTTTATGGTGTTAATAGGGGGGGGGGGGAGATTGAGGGTATCTTTGGGGGGAGGCTGGGCTGAGAGGATGGGAGGGGTTCTGTTGGGGCTCTGTCGTAAATGTTGGGGTCTATTTGGGGGTCTGTCGTAAATGTTGGGGTCTGTTGTATATGTTGGGGTCTGTTGGGGGTCTGTCGTAAATGTTGGAGTCTGTTTTAAATGTTGGGTCTGTTGTAAATGTTAGGTCTGTTGTAAATGTTGGGGTCTGTTGTAAATGTTGGGGTCTGTTTTAAATGTTGGGGTCTGTGGTAAATGTTGGGGTCTGTTGTAAATATTGGGGTCTGTTGTAAATGTTGGGGTCTGTTGTAAATGTTGGGGTCTGTTGTAAATGTTGGGTCTGTTGTAAATGTTGGGGTCTATTGTAAATGTTGGGTTTGTTGTAAATGTTGGGTTTGTTGTAAATGTTGGGTCTGTTGTAAATGTTGGGTCTGTTGTAAATGTTGGGGTCTATTGTAAATGTTGGGTTTGTTGTAAATGTTGGGTTTGTTGTAAATGTTGGGTCTGTTGTAAATGTTGGGTCTGTTGTAAATGTTGGGTCTGTTGTAAATGTTGGGTCTGTTGTAAATGTTGGGGTCTGTTGTAAATGTTGGGGTCTGTTGTAAATGTTGGGGTCTGTTGTAAATGTTGGGGTCTGTCGTAAATGTTGGGGTCTGTCGTAAATGTTGGGGTCTGTTTTAAATGTTGGGGTCTGTTGTAAATGTTGGGGTCTGTTGTAAATGTTGGGTCTGTTGTAAATGTTGGGGTCTGTTGTAAATGTTGGGGTCTGTCGTAAATGTTGGGGTCTGTCGTAAATGTTGGGGTCTGTTGTAAATGTTGGGGTCTGTTGTAAATGTTGGGGTCTGTCATAAATGTTGGGGTCTGTTGTAAATGTTGGGGTCTGTTGTAAATGTTGGGGTCTGTTGTAAATGTTGGGTCTATTGTAAATGTTGGGTCTGTTGTAAATGTTGGGGTCTGTTGTAAATGTAGAGGTCTACTGTGACTGTGTTGTGACTGTGTAGCGGTCTACTGTGATTGTGTTGTGACTGTGTAGCGGTCTACTGTGACTGTTGGGACTATGTAGCGGTCTACTGTGATTGTGTTGTGACTGTGTAGCGGTCAACTGTGACTGTGTTGTGACTGTGTAGCAGTGTGTTGTGACTGTGTTGTGACTGTTGGAGTCTGTTGTGACTGTGTAGCGGTCTGTTTTGATTGTGTTGGGGTCTGTCCCTCGAACATCTTGAATATCGAGTAGAATTTTTGCTGGTCATGTTAAGGGCGATCCAAGAGGTGGGATCGGGGTGGGGGGGGGGGGGGGGGGGTCGTAGTCATCAGCTATGTTTGACCTGAAGTAAAAACAAAAAAAAATCTGGATTCCTTTCTCCTTCCTATTTTGCCCCATCAGTTTGAAATTTCATGACGTTCGCCCCATTAGTTTGGCGATTTTAAGATCTTTCACCTTATTTCTTTGCCGATATTTCTTTTTCAGTTGGTGGTGGTGGTAGTGGTGCAGGCTGTGGTGGTGGTGTTAGTGGTGTTAGTGGTGACGGTTGTGGTGGTGGTGGTAGTGGTGCAGGCTGTTGTGGTGGTGGTGTTAGTGGTGAAGGTTGTGGTGGTGGTAGTGGTGCAGGCTGTGGTGGTGGTGTTAGTGGTGTTAGTGGTGAAGGTTGTGGTGGTGGTGTTAGTGGTGTAGACTGTGGTGGTGGTGGAGGTGGTGGTGGTGGTGGTGGTGGAGCCCATGTGTGTCTCGTGTTAAAGGTGTGGTGTCAGAAGCCCCAACCGTTGAATACCAAAGTTACATATGATTGTCACTTGTATTCCTAAACACATGGAGGGGAAGGGTGGTGTTCGTCCCACATACCTAAGTTACATATGATTGTCACTCGTATTCCTAAACACATGGAGGGGAAAGGTGGTGCCCGTCCCATATACCAAAGTTACATATGATTGTCACTCGTATTCCTAAACACAGCCCTTTAACCCCTTCAGCACGATGACGTAATTTCCATCACATTCTAGTTACCATTAGATAATTTATTTAGCTTATAATCTACCTATAGAACTCAAAGGGGTAAATACGATCTCAATGCGATCTCAATACGATCTCAATACGATCTCAATAAACCCTCCGAATAACATAGGTCCTTCTTAAACTGCACCCAAGCGTCTAATTTAGCCACAATAAAAAGTATAAAGGTTTCATCGTGCTGAAGGGGTTAACCCTTTCATGATACGATGACGCCTTTCTTTGCTGTTTTCTGGTTATCATTAGACGATCTTTTCAGATTAGGAAGGGCCTATGCAAGTCAGAGGGTTAATTGAGACAGTCTTTACCGTTTTAATTCCCACGTCTGTAAAATATTCTACTGATAGCTAAAACAGATCATCAAAAACCGGTCATAAACCTCAAGGGGTTAATACCAACTACAGTATACCCTGTTCAAAATAAGTAGGCCAAAACACTTGAACATTAACCGCTATAACTCACAAACGACAAGAGTAATCCAGCTAATATTTCTACCTTTTGGGAAGGGTCAGCCAGGAAATAGGTGTGGAAAATAATAGCCCATTTGCTCTAGCCCTTTTTGAGTTACAGAGATTAGGATTCACGATTTCTGGCCAACCTATAGCGAATGGACTTTAAGGGGGGTCACCTGTTTTTGTTCTCTTCTTTTCTCTCTTTGTCTGGTTTGTATCAATTCGGCCCCATTCAGCCTACTGTTTTAAAACGTTTATCTCCATCCAGGTGTCGATTTCTTAATGGCGAGCAATAGCGAACAGTAGGCTGAATGGGGCCGAATGGATACAACCCAGAGAGAGAGAGGGAGAAAGAGAGATAAATAATAATAACGAGGTGGGCCCCCTTAAAGTAAGAAAGGTGTGGGGTGGGGGTGGAGGAAGTGGTGACGATGAAATGTGATTTCTGACCTACCAATTTGAAACAGGGTAGAGCAACAATCCTACATTATACAGTGCCTTGGTGGCTTTGTTTACCTGTCGCCCCCCCCCCCCTCCCCCCCCCCCCCCCACCCCCCCCGCACCCCCAGCCCTTAATTAGGTAGTACTGAGAAATCAATGAAAACATTATTGTCTGATAGTTTAAAAATATATGCTCCGTAAGACTGACTGGTTGTTTTTTCTGCCCCCCCCGCCCCCCCCCCCCCGTGTTATGACAACCTGTACCGGGCACTGGTAAGGTCAGAGCGGGAGTGCCAATCATTAATTTATCATTGTCCTGTTTTTACACGGCCGTTTTTAATCTGCTCCCTCTGAATACATTACCATATTTTGGGAGGGGGCCACTCTCGCTCTCGCTCTCGCTCTCTTTCGCTCTCTCGCTCTCTTTCGCTCTCTCTCACGACAAAATTGAATGTAGCTCTGTCTCGAATCTGCCACCCCCAGCTTAAACAAATAAAAATAAAAATAAATAAATAAATGGGGTATGTGCCTGACTATATAGATATAGATAGATAAAAGTGTGTGTTAGAGATAGAGAGAGAGAGAGAGAGAGAGAGAGAGAGAGAGAGAGAGAGAGAGAGAGACAGAGAGAGAGAGAGAAGGGGCGGGGGGGGGGGGGGGTGAGAGGTACCCTGTTTACCATACGAGTCGGAACAGCCAGGAAATATGACCACTTTGTCCCCACGAGAGTAACAGTGCCACCATATACGCCCGAGGAATAACATATGACCCTGGCACCATACCTTAAGGGAGCCAACCTACTTTTTTTTCTCTTTCTCTCCCTCACTCTTTGGCTTGTATCCATTCGGCCCCATTCAGCCTACTGTTTTAAGACGTTTACCACCCATCCAGGTGTCAATACTTTCTTGGCAAGCGGTAACGAGCCAGCATATATATATTTTTGTTTTGACAGCAAGCTAAATTTGTACATTTTTCAAACATTTCTCCAGCGAAGCCGGATTTCGCCATACAATGTTGGCTTGCTATCGCTCGCCAGGAATGCTGGTGGGCGGAGGGGGGTATAGCTAGGATATGGGGGTGGGGGGATGGGGGGGGGGGGTTAGGTTAACACACACAGGGACCCCCATGAAGGTATATGCATCACTGAGAAGCCAATATTCCATCACGCCAAACCTATTTATCCTACACTATCGAAAAAACTCTGGTGTGTGTGTGTGTGTGTGTGTGTGTGTGTGTGTGTGTGTGTGTGTGTGTGTGTGTGTGTGTAAAGGTGAGTAGGTTTGTATTGTGTAAGGGGGAATAGTTGTTTGTATGTATGTATGTACGATGTATGTATGTGAGTGTGTGTGTTTATTATATTTTTGTGTGTGTGTAAGGGGCAATAGTTGCATGTGTGTGTGTGTGTGTGTGTGTGTGTGTGTGTGTGTGTGTGTGTGTGTGTGTGAGGTGGTATAGTGTGGTGTAACAGTGTGGTATGGTTTGGTAAGGCCCTGTGCGTTGTGGTGTAATATAGTTTAGTGTCATATAGCGTAGTATGGCATAGTGCAGTGTGACGTAGTGCAGTGTGACGTAGTGCAGTGTGACGTAGTGCAGTGTGACGTAGTGCAGTGTGACGTAGTGCAGTGTGACGTAGTGCAGTGTGACGTAGTGCAGTGTGACGTAGTGCAGTGTGACGTAGTGCAGTGTGACGTAGTGCAGTGTGACGTAGTGCAGTGTGACGTAGTGCAGTGTGACATGGTGTGGTATTGCATAAAGACCAAAACACCGACTCTGGGTGTGGTTTGGAAGGTGTATGTGAGGAGGGAAATTATTGTATAGTGTAGTGTCACCGTAGTATAGTGCAGTATGGTATCGTATGGTGTGGCATAGTGTGGTGTAGTGTAGTGTAATGTGGTGTGGTGTGGTGTAGTGTAGTATGGTGTGGTGTAGTGTAGTGTAGTTTGGCATCGTATGGTGTGGTGTAGTGTACAGTAGTGTAATGTGGTGTGGTGTAGTGTAATGTGGTGTGGTGTAGTGTAATGTGGTGTAATGTAATGTGGTGTAGTGTAATGTGGTGTGGTGTAGTGTAATGTGGTGTGGTGTAGTGTGGTGTAGTGTGGTGTGGTGTGGTATAGTTTGGTGTGGTGTGGTGTAGTGTTCAGTAGTATGATGTGGTGTAGTGTAATGTGGTGTGGTGTGGTGTGGTGTGGTGTGGTGTAGTGTAGTATGGTGTGGTGTAGTGTAACATAGCACACAGACCAACACACGGAGCTATACAGGCCTTGGGTGTGTTTTGGAAGGTGTATGTGAAGGGGGGAAATTGGATGCTGATACACGTAAAATCAGAGTCTTTTGTGGGACTGGTGGAGGAGGGAGGGGGCGGAAAGGGGGGGGGAGGGGTTGGCCGTGTTTTTTTGGGTGACTTCGATAAGGGTATGTTTGTGTGTCTTGTGTGCGTGTGTGCATGCATGTGTGTGTGTGTGTGTGTGTGTGTGTGTGTGTGTGTGTGTGTTGGGAAATTTGTCTATCTATTATCTTTAAGGAGGGTCTTGTTTTTTGTTTTTTGTGTGTTTTTTTTAAAGCTTGATAGAGGTCTAGGGAGGAAACTAAAAACATAATAAAAAGATAAAGATAAGTAAATGAGTCAATAAATGCGCCCATCCCCCTTAACTCTTTAACTAGTATATACATTTCGTGGGTTCATAAAAACAGTTCAATTTCTGTGCTCGAGTGTACCTTAACCCTTTCTGTATCGGCGACCTCTGTTTTAACTGTCTTCGTAGCGCAATGGATAAATGCACTGAATTTCGGTGTGAGCATCCTAGGTTCGAATCCCTGGACTGCCACATGTATTTGTTGATTTCATTAATTGAGTTTAGAAGTAAAGTCGGTTGGGAACATACTAATTTATTATATTCCAGCAATAATTAGACGATTTTGTGCAGTTAGAGAAGGATCTGAGGTAGTAAAATGGGTTAATTAAGATTGTTCGAAGCCTGCTAATTGCTGCAGGCCCTTCTTAAACTGAATACAATCGTTTATTAATAGCCAGTATAAAATGAAAAGGACAGAGCTGGTACTAAACGGGTTAATATGTATATCATATGTATAATATATATAAAATAATATGGCAAACAATATATGAATTTTACGTCAGAAAAGCAGAAAATATTCTTATCAGCACCGTGACATTTCTGGTTTCTTAATGGAGTAAAAATGGGAAAAAAATATTGCATGCGAACGACCCAGAAATGATAATGAAAATATCACCGGCAAGCATGACACACGCACACACACACACACACACAAGCACACACACACATATAAGTACACACACACACACACACTGCTGTGTTTTTTTTTATTTCGTGCTTGAATGGCTGCACACACACGCACACACACACCTAAGTACACACACACACACACACACACTTACGGTCACGGTGGCCGAGCGCGCTTAGTACTGTGTATTGGGAGCACTAGCTCTGATGTCGGGGGTTCAATCCCACGCGCCGGCAGGGGAAGTTCTCTCAAAAACTTTCCCTGGCCGTGAAGGCAAGGTCTGGACGGACCGCCTCGGGAGGCCCACAAAGTCTCCTGCCCACGTCCTACTTCTTCCGGAGTATGTAGGCGCTCTCGTTAGCAGCCAGGATCAGTCTATTGATCCCTTAGGATAAGATCTAGGTTAAGTCTGTGTATTTTCAGCCCCATTGGCTGCCGGCTTGAAATAAACCGATTATTATTATTATTATTATTACACACACACACACGTACATACCTGTGTGTGTGTGTGCAGCCATTCAACCACGGAATACACACAAATATAATAACAAATATATAAAAAAACAGCACCACCCAAGCGATACACCACCGTCCCCCACAAAACCAGGCATGCAGAAAAAAAAAAAGAAACGCAAAAAGAAGAAGTGAAAAAGGCGCAACAGTGAATCAACTCAAACGTATTTTTCTTATCGTGTTTTCCTGGAAAGTCTTAAGGTCATTTTCAGGGAAGACAGGGGAAGTGAGAGGACCCGGGGTGAACTGTGGGGGTGTGGGGATTGTGGGGTGGGTATGGGGTTAGAGGAAGATGCTGTGTGGAGGTGAGGGGGGAGTGTGGGTCTGAAGGTGGTGGGTGTGGGGTGTAGGTGTGGGAGTGTGGAGGTGTGGAGGGGGAGGGTGTGGGTATGAAGAAGATGCTGCGTGGAGGTGAGAGGGGAGTGTGGAGGTCAGTGGAAGCTTCGGGGTGGGGGTGTGGGGGTGGGGGTCATAATATGGTCGGTAGGTGTGGGAAAGAGGAAGATGTTGGGTGTGGGGGTGGGGGTCAGGGGAAGATGTTGGGTGTGGGGGTGGGGTCAGAGGAAGATGCTGGGTGTCGGGGTGGAGTCAGAGGAAGATGTTGGCGTGTGGGTGTGTGGGGGGGGGACAGAGGAAGATATTGGGTGTGGGGGTGGATGTGGGTGGGGGTCAGAGGAAGATGTTGAGATGTGGGTGACGGGTCGCGGGGGGGGGGGGACTAGTGCAAGAGAGGGGACCGGAAAGAGAGGGGGTGGGGGAGGGTGGCGGGGGGGGGGGGGGGCAGAAGGCAAGAGAGACAGTTTTCCGGGTGACAGTCAGGGAGAGGTGAGGGGGGCGGAGGGGGGGATAGGTGGGGGAACAAGGGATAAGGAAGATAGGGGGGTACAGGGGGGGTGGAACAGGGGGGGTGGAACAGGGGGGAGGGGGGACAGGTGGTAGGGGAGGTAGGGTACAGGGGGGGAACACAGGGAGAGGTGGGGGGGGAACAAGGGGTAGGGGAGTAGGGTATAGGGGGGGGACACAGGGAGAGGTGGGGGGGAACAGGAGGTAGGGGAGGTATGGTACAGGGGGGGGGATCACAGGGAGAGGTGGGGGGAACAGGAGGTAGGGGAGGTATGGTACAGGGGGGGGGGATCACAGGGAGAGGTGGGGGAACAGGGGTAGGGGAGGTAGGGTACAGGGGGAGGGGACACAGGGAGAGGAACAGGGGGTAGGGGAGGTAGGGTACAGGGGGGGACACAGGGAGAGGTGGGGGAACAGGGGGTAGGGGATGTAGGGTACAGGGGGGGACACAGGGAGAGGTGGGGGAACAGGGGGTAGGGGATGTAGGGTACAGGGGGGGGGGGGTACACAGGGAGAGGTGGGGGGGAACAGGGGGTAGGGGAGGTAGGGTACAGGGGGGGCACAGGGAGAGGTGGGGGTGGACAGGGGGTAGGGGAGGTAGGGTACAGGGGGGGACACAGGGAGAGGTGGGGGAACAGGGGTAGGGGATGTAGGGTACACCGGGGGGGGGAGGTGGGGGAACAGGGGGTAGGGGAGGTAGGGTACAGAGGGGGACACACAGGAAGAGGTGGGGGGAACAGGGGGTAGAGGAGGTAGGGTACAGGGGGGAGGTGGGGGAACAGGGGGTAGGGGAGGTAGGGTACAGGGGGGACACAGGGAGATGTGGGGGGAAACAGGGGGTAGAGGAGGTAGGGTACAGGGGGGGGAGGTGGGGGAAACAGGGGGTAGGGGAGGTAGGGTACAGGGGGGAACACAGGGAGAGGTGGGGGGAACAGGGGGTAGAGGAGGTAGGGTACATGGTGGGAGGTGGGGGAACAGGGGGTAGGGGAGGTAGGGTACAGGGGGGACACAGGGAGAGGTGGGGGGAACAGGGGGTAGAGGAGGTAGGGTACAGGGGGGGGGAAGGTGGGGGAATAGGGGGTAGGGTACAGGGGGGTTTGGAAACACAGAGAGAGGTGAGAGTACAGGGAGAGGTGAGGGTACAGGGGGTGGGGGAGGTGGGGGGTTGGGGAACACAGGGAGAGGTGGGGAACAGGGGGTAGGGTACAGGGGGGTTGGAGGACAGGGAGAGGTGGGGGTAACAGAGGGTAGGGGTGGTAGGGTACAAGGGGGGGGGGGGTGTTGGAACACAGGGAGAGGTGGGGGGAACAGGGGGTAGGGGAGGTAGGGTACAGGGTGGGGGGTTGGAACACAAGGAGAGGCGGGGGGGGGGCAGGGGGTAGGGGAGGTAGGATACAGGGGGAGGAGGTTGGAACACAGGGAAAGGTGGGGGGGGGGGGGGGGGGGACAGGGTGTAGGGGAGGTAGGGTACATCGAAACCTAAATGGGGTGAATATTCTTATAATCGCACATACGAAATCGACACCTAAATGGGGTGAATCGTCTCATAATCACCCATAAACAATCGACACCAAAATGGAGCGAATCGTAGTATAATCGCCAAACTGATGGAGTGAAACAGGGAGGGTCCAATAACATCCACCTCGCACCAGACAGGGTGAAAACACGAATGCTGTCCTAAATATGCCTAAGCTATTTCGTACTCAATGTAATATTCTTGACCCTTATTAGTCTGAAGGATTTTTTTTTTTTTATCTTCCATCCATTAGTTTGGAGATTTTAAGAAGCTTTACCCCATTAGTTCGACGATAATAAGACGCTTCACTCCATTCAGATATCGCTTTTTATCGGCGAGCGAAAGCTAGCCTATAACTTAGAAGAAATCGGGCTTCGGGATGTATATTATGCTATGGAACAATGAGCAAATTTAGCTTAAAGGGGGTCTGGCAGGACATTTTCTAATTTGAATAAAATCGCCTAATAATAACCAGTAAATATAAAAGAAGTGGGTAATCGGATCTTGAACGGGTTAACCAGAATAGTGACGTGTATGTTGATGGGAGAGTGTGAGAACTAAGCTTAAGGAGAGGTATTTAGTTTCTTCCCTAGAACTCCATCAAGCTTAAAATTACACCCCGTAGACCCCCTTTCGAAATAAATTTGTACATTTTTCGGTAGAAAATTGTCTCGGCCGAAGGCCGGTTCCTCTCAAATTACAGGCTCGCTATCGCTCGCCAGGAAATAACCGACACCTAAATGACACGAAAGTTCTTAAAATTGATAGAAATGGGGCGAAAGTTCTTAAAATCGCCAAACTAAAGGAGGCGAGCGTCTTAAAATCTAAAAAGCAATGGGGCTAAACATGAGAGAAAGGGGTCCAGAAAAAAATCCCTCAAGTGGAAATCTCCCCTTAACACTATCTGTTGCAAAGTAGTGTGTGTATGTGTGTGTGTGTGTGTGTGTGTGTATGTGTGTGTGTGTGTTACTCAGTTACTCAGTTACTTGTTCGTCAAGGGGAATCCACGCAATGCGAGCTAAGCTCATTATTATCGCGCCTCCTTAACTGGGAATGTATTGCGTGAAATGCATGTTAAGTGATTTATGTACTGTTGGAATGGCTGTGGATGTGTGTGTAGTCTGTATTTTTTTTAGCCAATTGGCGACATCGGAAACGAAGGCTTAGGGTGGATCTGTATGGTACCATTCTCACTATAGACGGTACCGTCTCGCCCGAAGGCTTAGGTAGCCATCAGCTTAGGTGAACCATATGATACCAATCGCGCCTTGTACCATATTTGCCAACCCCAGATGGGACGTCACAACGTCGTCCACTTATTCCAGGTACCTATTTACAGCTAGGTGAACTCAGGCTAACACATGAAAGGAGACAAGCCCAATTTGTCTCCGCCCGGCCGGGGATTGAACCCCCGACCCCTCGTGTGTGAGACGAGAGCTGTGTGTGTGTGTGTGTGTGTGTGTGTGTGTGTGTAACAGAGACGCTAGGAAGGACATAAAACAGAGAAACATTTTGTGAGTACTGAGAGAGAGAGAGAGAGAGAGAGAGAGAGAGAGAGAGAGAGAGAGAGAGAGAGAGAGAGAGAGAGAGAGAGAGAGAGAGAGAGAGAGAGAGAGCCACCCCTCTCCTTATACCCTCTCGTACCATCTCCCCTTAACATATATCCATTGCATTGTCTCCTTACCTACTAACGCATTCAGGTTCACTGATAATGCTGATATTATTATTACTTCTCGGGAATATTAACCCTTTATATACCATCGACGTCTGATAGAATATATTCTTGGTGTATTTAGACGATTCAGTGCAGTTTAAGAAGGATCTGTGTTGGTAAAGAGGGTTAAGCGAGATAATGCGAAGCCTGTTAATTGCCGGGGGACCTTTATAAACTGAGCACAATCGTTTCAAGCTGCATGGAGGTCTAGGGAGAAAACTAAAACAACAAAATATAATAAAAACAATAATAACAATAAAAATATACATACAGTAGTATATAAATGCGCTCATCCCACCTTAAGGTTCGCCGATGATGATATTACTTCTCTGGAATACTAAAAACTTGCCTTACTCTCAAGCTTTCTCAGAACTCGGTGCTTTAAGCCGTTCAGCCTATTAGTTTGGCGGTTTTAACACCTTTCGCCCCATTTGTTTGTCAATATTAACACTTTTCGTTTCATTTAGGTGTCTATTTTATCCTGGCGAGCGATAGCGAGCATTTAATTTAAGAGGAATCGGCCTTCGGCCAGGACATCTTGCTATTGAAAAATGTACAAACATATCTTAAAGGAGGATCTTGCGCCGGGGAGGGGGGGGGGGGGGAGGGGGAGGTTAAAGCTTGATGGAATTCTAGGGGAGAAACAAAAACAAAACAATAATAATAAAAAGATGCATAAAAGAGCAATTATATGCACCCATCCCCCCTTCAAGTTCGCCGATGATGATATTACTTCTCTGGAACGCTAAAGCTTGCCCTATGTCCCCCTCAAGCTTTCTCAGAACTCGGGGCTACTCTTATTCCATGGCTTAAGGGGAAATTTCTATATATTAGTATATATTTGTTCATTTATTAATTTATTGACTCATCATTTATTAATTTATTAACTCATCATTTTTAGTTGCCTCCTATATGACCTACGCCAAGCTTTAACAAATATCCCCAAGATCCCCCTTCTAGATGAATATTTAGCCCCAATAGTTTTGCTATTTTAAGAAGTTTGCTCCATTAGTTTGGCGATTATAAGAGCTTTTGGGCCATTTAGTTGTCGATTTTTTCTTGGCGAGCGAAAGCGAGCTTGTAATTTTACAAGGAACCGGCCTTCGACCGGTAAATTTTTTTACCGAAAAATGTACACATTTATCTTCAAAAGGGGTCAAGGGGGTGCTTCTTTACGCTTGATGGATGTCTAGCGAGGAAACTCAAAAATAAATTGACAAATACAAATATAGACCAACAAACCAAGCACTACCCCCTTAAAAGCTTGAAACCCTTATTACAGGTATTGTTTTGGTCATATACAGCCCCGGCAGCATGATAACGGCTTTTACCTTGGTCATATACAGCCCCGGCAGCATGATAACGGCTTTTACCTTGGTCATATACAGCCCCGGCAGCATGATAACGGCTTTTACCTTGGTCATATACAGCCCCGGCAGCATGATAACTGCTTTTACCTTGGTCATATACAGCCCCGGCAGCATGATAACTGCTTTTACCTTGGTCATATACAGCCCCGGCAGCATGATAACGGCTTTTACCTTGGTCATATACAGCCCCGGCAGCATGATAACGGCTTTTACCTCGGTCATATACAGCCCCGGCAGCATGATAATGCTTTTACTTGGTCATATACAGCCCGGCAGCATGATAACGGCTTTTACCTTGGTCATATACAGCCCCGGCAGCATGATAACGGCTTTTACCTCGGTCATATACAGCCCCGGCAGCATGATAACGGCTTTTACCTCGGTCATATACAGCCCCGGCAGCATGATAACGGCTTTTACCTTGGTCATATACAGCCCCGGCAGCATGATAACGGCTTTTACCTTGGTCATATACAGCCCCGGCAGCATGATAACGGCTTTTACCTTGGTCATATACAGCCCCGGCAGCATGATAACGGCTTTTACCTTGGTCATATACAGCCCTGGCAGCATGATAACGGCTTTTACCTTGGTCATATACAGCCCCGGCAGCATGATAACGGCTTTTACCTTGGTCATATACAGCCCCGGCAGCATGATAACGGCTTTTACCTTGGTCATATAAAGCCCCGGCAGCATGATAACGGCTTTTACCTTGGTCATATAAAGCCGCGGCAGCATGATAACGGCTTTTACCTTGGTCATATAAAGCCCCGGCAGCATGATAACAGCTTTTACCTTGGTCATATACAGCCCCGGCAGCATGATAACTGCTTTTACCTTGGTCATATACAGCCCCGGCAGCATGATAACGGCTTTTACCTTGGTCATATACAGCCCCGGCAGCATGATAACGGCTTTTACCTTGGTCATATACAGCCCCGGCAGCATGATAACGGCTTTTACCTTAGTCATATACAGCCCCGGCAGCATGATAACTGCTTTTACCTTGGTCATATACAGCCCCGGCAGCATGATAACGGCTTTTACCTTGGTCATATACAGCCCCGGCAGCATGATAACGGCTTTTACCTTGGTCATATACAGCCCCGGCAGCATGATAACTGCTTTTACCTTGGTCATATACAGCCCCGGCAGCATGATAACGGCTTTTACCTTGGTCATATACAGCCCCGGTAGCATGATAACGGCTTTTACCTTGGTCATATACAGCCCCGGCAGCATGATAACGGCTTTTACCTTGGTCATATACAGCCCCGGCAGCATGATAACGGCTTTTACCTTGGTCATATACAGCCCCGGCAGCATGATAACGGCTTTTACCTTGGTCATATACAGCCCCGGCAGCATGATAACGGCTTTTACCTTGGTCATATACAGCCCCGGCAGCATGATAACGGCTTTTACCTTGGTCATATACAGCCCCGGCAGCATGATAACGGCTTTTACCTTGGTCATATACAGCCCCGGCAGCATGATAACGGGTTTTACCTTGGTCATATACAGCCCCGGCAACATGATAACGGCTTTTACCTTGGATTCTGGCTAAAAGGTGACGATGTTATGCAGTTTAAGGGGGGATGGTTAACTTTTTGGTCGATTTTTTAAATTTATAAATTATTTTTCTAGTTTCTTCCCTAGACCTCCATCAAACTTTAAACAAAAACATCCATTAGATCCCCCTTCTAGATTAATTTGTACATTTTTCGGTAGAAAAATGTCCCGGCCGATGGCCGGTTCTTTCAAAATTACAGGCTCTCTATAGTTCGCCAGGAAAAAATCGACACCTAAATAGCACGAAAGGTCCTAATATTGACAAGGAAATAGAGCGGAGAGTCTCCCAGACCATTCGAGCATAAATCCAAAGATGTAATCCTCACACATCACATTTCCCTAGTCCGTCCTCTTCTGGAATATTGCGTTCAATCCTGGTGCCCCTACTACCAATAAGATATCGATAAACTTGAACGAGTACAACGTAGAGTTACCAAAACGATACCTAATCTAAGAAACAAACCATACGAGGAGAGTCTTAGAGAATTAAGTTTATTTCCTTTAACTCAGCGCAGATTAAGAGGTGACCTAATTCAAGTCTTCAAAATCATCAAAGGCATCGACAATTTGAACTGTTATAAGTACTTTACGATCGACCAATCAAAGTATACACGGGGAAATGGTTCCAAATTATTGGTAAATCTTTTAACTCGCACGAGTCTAAACAAATATTTTTCAATCGAGCTGTGAATTTGTGGAATGGGCTTCCTCGAAATGTTATAGACTGCAGCACCGTTGATTCCTATAAACATCGCCTAGACAAGCACCTCGCCTTAAACCCACGACTGATTGCATTTGTAAATGAATTACCTTTTTCTCAGATACATCGAGGATCACTTGTAGCTGTGTTATGTTATTGACCCAAATTGTTCCCTACTAACATCTCCTAACCCTGCCAAGGATATTGGTCTCAAGGCAGTGCTTCCCTTTCTAATTGTCCCTTACCCACTCTGGACCACTGTTGGACACTTTGAACAGCGGTGATTAGAGGGCAAGCAACCTCGAGGGGTTGCTAGACTTGTTGTTGCTTGACTTCCTTTGTACTCCTTTGTGTATAGCACTGGTATTTAGAAATACAGGATTTAGACTGTCAGGTTAGCAAGATTATATGTCAATTTAATCTAAACGAGGGGATGAACGTTATTGTGGCGAATTTTATCCCGTAGTTTAAATCAAATTAACCTTTAAACGACGGGCTAAAGGTTATTGTGGTACCGCGCGGACAAGCCTAATCCGCTCATTTATATACAGAGAACTAGAGTATGTTTATATTCAGCTGTCGGTAAATTGAATCCCTTAGCAACTACGACTCAATTTTCTAGGAGCACTAGGCCTATTGCATCTATGGTTGAGTTGTGGAATTTCCTTTGTGGTTAAGTGCCCCATTAATTACCCCTTCCATTCGTCTAATCATTAGGCTACCATAGAGCAGTTGGGTGTATGTACATGCTTAGATAAATATGCAGCATTCGAGAATGCAAAATATATCGTAGGCTTGTGCATAAACCTAAACTGTCTTGATAGCCTAATGCTTAGTGTGCGGAATTTCTGTTTGAGTATCCTAGGTTCGAGTCCTTGGAGTACCACATGTATTCATATTTTCATTGATTTCATTGATTAGGTTTATTTGTAAGTTTGTAAGTTAATTGGTGGGTTGGTGAAAACAAATATATATATATATATATATATATATATATATATATACCGGTATATATTATTTATGGTATATATATATATATATATATATATATATATATATATATATATATATATACACAGTAATTTGTGGGGTTAAACTCTTGTGGTCCTGGTGGGTTGGTTTTGGAGGGGTCGGCTATGCGGGTAAGAGGGTTGTGCTGCCTTTAATATTACATGCGCTGCGGTTCTGGCTTCAAGGGGGGGAGGGGGGACAGGGGGAGGATGAAGGAGGAGGTAGGAAGGAAGAAGAGTGGTGGAGGATGAGAGGATGGGGAGGTGGAAGATGAGGGAGAAGAGGAGGAGGAGGAAGAAGAGTGGTGGAGGAGGAAGGAGAGGATGGGGAGAAGAGGAGGAGGAGATGAAGGGAGGAAGAGGAAGGAGAGGAGGATGAGGATGAAGAGGAGGCAGGAAGGAAGAAAGGTGGCGGAAGAGGAAGGAGAGGATGTGGAGAAGAAGAGGAGCAGGGGAAGGAAGGAAGAGGAGGAAGGAAGAGGAGGAGTAGGGAGGAGGAGAAGGAGTATGCCCAAACTCTTAAACATTAACCCCTTCATTACCGAAAACGTCCTTTTTATGATATGCTACCAACTATTAGACGATTGTATTCAGCTTAGGAAGTACTTCTAGCAATAATAGGGCTTCAATATATTTCAACCAACCCATTTAACTACCCCCGATCCTTCCTAAGCTGCATAATATTGACAACATATAGCTACAATATAATATAGCACACGTCGCTGGTACTCAAAGGGTTAGCCTCAATACCTCACAAGTAACCAGAGTAATCGAGCTAATATATTTACCACTTAGGAAGGGTCAGCCAGGGAACAGGTGTGGATATTGACAGCCCATTTCCTCTAGCTCTTCTTGCGTTACAGAGGTTAGGATTCACGATTTCTGGCCGACCAACTTGAAACAGAGTCTAGTGGTCCTAATGTTTGGCATAATAATCTTGGTGAATGGGCTATATAACCACTACCAACGAGGTGTGGACGATTAAGGGGATATGGGTCTTTTTCTGGCCCCCCTTTTCTCTCATGTTTAGCCCCATTACTTGTTAGATTGTATGACGTTCGGCACAGTAGTTTGGCGATTTTTTAGACCTTTCGCCCCATTTCTTTGTCAATATTAAGATTTTTCGTGTCATTTAGGTGTCGACATTTTCCTGGCGAACAATAGCGAGCCTGTAATTTAAGAGGAACCGGCCTCTGGCCGGGAAATGTTTTTATCGAAAAATGTACAAATTTATCTTGAAAGGGGGTCGGGGGGGTTTATAAGCTTGATGAAGGTCTATGGAGGAAACTAACAATAATAATATAAAAAGATACATAAATGAGCGAATAAATACGCCCATACTCCCTTAAAGCCCATTTTGAGTTACAGAGGTTAAGGTTGATGATTTCTGGCCTACCTACTTGGCACGGGGTATAGAGATTTACCCCTTCACCACCATTACGTAATTTTCACCATTACGTAATTGGAGAGTGTTTTTTAAGCTTGATGGAGGGCTATCGAGGAAGCTAAACATTATATAAACAAATACATAATTATATAGACACAAAATTATAACCTATCCCCTTTAATAAATTACTCTTACTATCTATCTATCTATCCATCCATCCATCAATCTATTTTTTGAACTGTATCTATTTAACTGTATCTATTATTCTCTTTAGCTCCATTAATTTGGAGATACAAAGGCGTTTTGATGGCCTGGACATTTTTCTACTAACAAAATGCACACATTTAGCTTGACGGGGGCCTAGGAGCCGGTTTTCATTAGCTGGGTCTGGGGAAACTTGCTTTTAGCTACAAGGGGATTACAGAGAGATCATTAATAATAATACTAATACTAATAATACTAATAATAATAATAAATAGTAATAATAATAATAATAAAAATAAAAATAACAATAATAATAATAACAATAATAATAATAATAATAATATATAAACTAATAAATATATACAATCCTAATCCCCAAAACGCCGGATCAACTAATGTTAAAGGGTAAAAAATGAACGAAAAATTGGTAATTTTTTTTATATGTTTATAGTCCGTTCATTCTAGGTTGGCCAGAAATCGTAACCTCTAACCTCTGTAACTCAAAAAGGCCTAGAGCAAATGACTGTCAATTTATACGCACCTATTCCCTAACCAAGTCTTCCTATGTGGTAGAAATGTTAGCTCGATTACTCTAGCCCTTTTTGAGTTACAGAAGTTAGGGGTTACGATTTCTGCCCAACCAAGAATGAACGGACTTTATTAGTATGAGAAGCTTCGGGGGGTGAATGAGATGTACTCGAGCGTGGAGAGCTCTCTCTCTCTCTCTCTCTCTCTCTCTCTATATATATATATATATATATATATATATATATATATATATATATATATATATATACCGGTATATATAATTATATACTGTATATATTATGCACAGTATATGTATAATATCTCATCGTTACGCTTGAGTTACGCTTGAGATTGAAACCTCAGACAAGCATAATTCCATCCCATGCTTTAACCCACTCGACCACGGCGTAATTTAAGTTTACTAACCTTTTCCCATCAATACAGGAGAAGGGGAATCCCACGAGGGGAAAGATAATGCCACACCAAGTGCCACGCTCTTCTGAAAAATAATGAGATAAATTAATATATATTTACTGTACAAAAACACGCAAAATAAAGTAATGTCTGACCTGGATAAAGCAGGTATCACACGAGAGCTTTTTCCCTCAACATTTATCCTCAACACTGGTCTGGCAGCTTATGGGTCATCTTTTGAAATAATCTTGTCACTTAAATTCATCTATCACCAAGGCCAGTTTTCGATACCGGTGCAAAATATGCCAGGAATGTTGCCAGATAAATGTTGACTATAAAAGCTCTCGTGTGATACCGACTTTTAAGCCGGTATCACACGAGAGCTTTTACAGCCAACATTCGATGATCAACAATTTTCTGGTAACATTTTTGGACTAGTTTGCACTGGTATCGGAAACTAGACTGCTGATAGATGAATTTAGGTAACTGAAATATTATAGATGTTGACCTCATAAGCTGCCAGACCAGTGTTAAGGATAAATGTTAAGGGAAAAAGCACTCGTGTGACACCGGCTTTAAGGGGGTCACCTGGTTTGTTATCTTTCTCTCCTTTTCTCTCTTTCTCTGGCTTGTATCAATTCGGCCCCATTCAGCCTACTGCTTTAAGACGTTTATCTCCATCCAAGTGTCAATATTTTCCTGGCGATCGGTAGCAAGCCAGCATATATATTTTTGTTTTGACATCAAGCTAAATTTGTACATTTTTCGGTCTAAGGCGAAGCCGGATTTCTCCATACAATTCTGGGTCGCTATCGCTCGCCAGGAAGAAATTGACACCTGGATGGGAATAAACATCTTTAAAAAGTTGTCTGAAAGGGGCTGAATGGATACAAGCCAGAGAAAGAGAGAAAAGGAGAGAAAAATATAAAAAGCCGGTGACGCCCCTTAAGCAGTATAAAAACAGTATAAAGAGAGTACGGTATAAAACCAAAAAGTATAAATGTGTAAACTGAGTATAGAGATCCACCATGTATTCGGTTTGTGGTTCCCCTTCCCTATCGGCCAGAGGAGGATATAACCCATGGATGAGAAGAAGGGGTGTGGAGAAATAGCATGATATATATGACAGATGGAGGGGTGGGGCGTGGAGGGGGTGGGGGGTGGAGGAGATGCTCTAGAGGTTGGGGAAGGGTGGGGGGTGGGGTGATGGCTGGAAGGAAGAAAGGAGGGGGTCAGGTTGGGAGGAGGAAGGGAAGGAGGGAGGTTGGGAAGGAGTGGTAAAGGAAGGAAGGAAGGAAGGATGGGAAGGAGGTAGGTAGTTAGATAGGTAGGGAGGGAAGGAGTGAGGTTGGGAAGGAGGGAGGAACGTAGTTAGGTAGGAAGGGAGGAAAGGAGGGAGGGAGGTAGTTAGGGGAGGGAGGGAGGGAGGGCAGTAATAATAATAATAATAATAATAATAATAATAATAATGATAAAGTTTATTTCCACCGACAGTGGTTATTCTTCTTACATAGTATTTACAAAGTAGGTAGGGGAGGGAGGGAGGGAAGGAATAAGGGAGGGAAGGAATGAGTGAGGTTAGGGAAGGAATGAGGTTGGGAAAGAGGGAGGGATGGAGGGAAGGCATACTGTAGAAGGAAGGGAAGGAAGGAAAGAAGGAGGGAGGCAGGGAAGGAGGTGAGATGGGAAGGAAGGCATAGAAGGGAAGGAAGGAAGGAGGGAGGAAGGAAGGGAAGGATGTGGGATGGGAGGGAAAGCATAAAAGAAAGGGAAGGAAGGAAGGAAGGAAGGAGGGAGGAAGGAAGGGAAGGAGGTGGGATGGGAGGGAAAGCATAAAAGGAAGGGAAGGAAGGAAGGAAAGAAGGAGGTAAGGGAAGGAGAAAGTGAAGGAAGGAAGGAAATAGAGAAGGAAAGAGGGAAGGAAGGAGGGAGGTAAGGGAAGGAGGGAGAAAGTGAAGGAAGGAAGGAAATAGAGAAGGAAAGAGGGAAGGAAGGAGGGAGGTAAGGGAAGTAGGAAGAATATGAAGGAAGGAAGGAGAGAGGGAAGGATAGGAGGGAGGTAAGGGAAGGAGGAAGGATATCACAAATGGATGGGAGGATATGTGAGGAAACAGAATAGCTCAGAAGCGGTAGCGGATATTCCAGAGGTTTGGGTAAGGTGGAAGAGTTGGAGAGCGGAGGGAAGTGAAGAGGGAAGGAGAGAGGAGAGAAGGAAGGAAGGCAAGGATGAAGAAGAAAGGGAAGGAGAGAGGAAGAAGGAAGGAAGGAAGGGAAGGGGAAGAAGAAAGAGAGGGAGAGAGGCAAGAGGGAAGGAAGGCAAAGAGAAGACGACAGTGGGGAGAGAGGAAGAAAGAAGGAAGGGAGGAAGGAAGGGAAGGGGAAGAAGAAAGAGAGGGAGAGAGGGAAGAGAGGCAAAGAGAAGAAGACAGTGGGGAGAGAGGAAGAAGGAAGGAAGGAAGAAAGGGAGGAAGGAAGGGAAGGGGAAGAAGAAAGAGAGGGAGAGAGGGAAGAGGGAATGAAGGCAAAGAGAAGAAGACAGTGGGGAGAGGAAGAAGGAAGGAAGGAAGGAAGGGAAGGGGAAGAAGAAAGAGAGGGAGAGAGGAAAGAGGGAAGGAAGGCAAAGAAAGAGACAGGGAGAGAGACGAGAAGGGAAAGGAAAGAAGAAAGACAAGGGAGGAAGAAAGAAGGAAGGAAGGAAGGAAAGGAGAAGAAACAAAGGAGAACCAAGGGAGGGAAGGTAATAATATATAGAGGGAAACTATTATAAATAGAGAAGGAGGGGTGGTGAAGGAGGGAGGAGTGACCTTTCCAAGATGTCAGTATCAAAATACAGGTAAATATTAACCCATTCAGTACCGGTGACGTCCTTTATCTTATATTCTAGCCACTACTAAACGGGTTTACAGACACACACACACACACACACACACACATACAAATATATATATATATATACAGTATATATATAGAGAGAGAGGTGATCGAGTAAGATATAAGGACAAGTACTATATGCTGTAAGGGGTGGTGGTGGTCTACATAGTGTAGTGTGTAGTCAATTCAGGTGTACACACAAACACACACACACACACACACAAACGCCCATAGTAACACTTACACATTATACACAAAAACACTCATAAGTACACACACACACACACATACGTATAAATACACAGACAGACACACTACAGATATACACACACACTACTGATACATACTTAAACACACACACACACACACACGCTACCACATTAATTTGTTGACCTCTGCGGAAGTTACAACTAAGCTCCTGCCGTGGGCGGGGGGGGGGGGGGGGGGTGAGATATAGGGGGGGGGAGGGAGGAAAGAGAGAGTACAATGGGGGGGGTAATAGGGGGAGAGGGAAGATTGGAGGAGGAGTGGTAAGAGAGGACGAGCGATACATAGGTGGGGGAGGGGGTAAGAGGGGGAGGGAGACATAGGTGGTAGGGAGGGAGGAAGAGGGGGAGAGGGAGACATAGGTGGGGAAGAGGGGGGTTAAAAGGGGGAGAGGGAGAGTAGGTGGGGAAGAGGGGGGGTTAGAGGGGGAGAGGGAGAGGGAGACGTAGGTGGGGGGAGGGGGGTTTAAGAGGGGGAGAGGGAGACGTAGGTGGGGAAGAGGGGGAGAGGGAGACGTAGATGGGGAAGAGGGGGGTTAAGAAGGGGAGAGGGAGACGTAGGTGGGGAAGAGGGGGGTTAAGAGGGGGAGAGGGAGACGTAGGTGGGGGGAGGGGGGTTAAGAGAGGGAGAGGGAGACGTAGGTGGGGAAGAGGGGGGTTTAAGATGGGGAGACGTAGGTGGGGAAGAGGGGGGTTAGAGGGGGAGAGGGGTGGGAAGAGGGGGTAAGAGGGGGAGAAGGAGACGTAGGTGGGGGCGGGAAGGTTAAGAGGGGGAGAGGGAGACGTAGGTGGGGAAGGGAGGGGTAAGAGGGGAGGGGGAGACATAGGTGAAGGGAGGGGGGGGGAGAGGGGAGGGGGAGACATAGGTGGAGGAGGGGGGTAAGAGGGGGAGGGGGAGACATAGGTGGGGGGAGCGGGGTAAGGGGGGGAGAGGGAGACATAGGTGGGGAAGAGGGGGGTTAAGAGGGGGAGAGGGAGACATAGGTGGGGAAGACTAAAGAGGGGGTGGGGTTAGGAAGGGGAGAGGGAGACGTAGGTGGGAAAGAGAGGGTTAAGAGGGGGAGAGGGAGACAAGGGTGGGGGGAGTGAGTTAAGAGCGGGGACATAGGTGGGGGGGGGAGTGGAGTTAAGAGGGGGAAGAGGGAGACATAGGTGGGGGGGAGTGGAGTTAAGAGGGGGAGAGGGAGACGTAGATGGGGAAGAGGGGGGTTAAGAAGGGGAGAGGGAGACGTAGGTGGGGAAGAGGGGGAGAGGGAGACATAGGTGGAGGGAGGGGAGGTAAGAGGGGGAGAGGGATACATAAGTGGGGGGAATGGGGTAAGAGGGGGAGAGGGAGACATAGGTGGAGGGAGGGGAGGTAAAAGAGGGAGAGGGAGACATAGGTGGAGGGAGGGGAGGGAAGAGGGGGAGAGGGAGACATAAGTGGGGGGAGGGGGGAAGAGGGGGAGAGGGAGACGTGGGGGTGGGGGGGGGGAGGGGGTCTAAGAGGAGGAAAGGGAAACATTATAGGGGATGGGGTTATTTTTTGGTCAATTAATTTATTATTTATTAATATTTTTTTTTGTTTCCTCCCTAGACCTCCATCCAGCTTATAACAAACATTCTCAAGATCC
>CM064506.1:20224146-20254146 GCA_032716605.1 Paralithodes platypus | reverse complement strand
CTTGTCAACATGCTGGTAACCATAAAGCTTGTCAACATGCTAGTAACCATAAAGCTTGTCAACATGCTGGTAACCATAAAGCTTGTCAACATGCTGGTAACCATAAAGCTTGTCAACATGCTGGTAACCATAAAGCTTGTCAACATGCTGGTAACCATAAAAGCTTGTCAACATGCTAGTAACCATAAAGCTTGTCAACATGCTGGTAACCATAAAGCTTGTCAACATGCTGGTAACCATAAAGCTTGTCAACATGCTGGTAACCATAAAGCTTGTCAACATGCTGGTAACCATAAAGCTTGTCAACATGCTGGTAACCATAAAGCTTGTCAACATGCTGGTCCAATGAAATGGAAGCAGTGAAATAAACAATTATGTACGTTCAAAATCATGAACCAAAAATGTGTTACTGTTTACCTTTGATTTTAATTATATCTGTAAATATGTAACAAGTTACTAATGTATAGCTTTTTATGAAATACAAACATTGACTGACTGACTGACTATCTATCTATATTTTTTTGTTGTGTGTGTATGGGTGTATATACTGTATGGGTGTGTATACTGTATGTGTGTGGTGTGTGGTGTGTGTGTGTGTGTGTGTGTGGTGTGTGTATACTGTATGTGTGTGTGTGTGTGTTGTGTGTGTGTGTGTGTGTGTGTGTGTGGTGTGTGTGTGTGTGTGTGGTGTGTGTGTGTGTGTGTGTGTGTGTGTGTGTGGTGTGTGTGTGGTGTGTGGTGTGTGTGTGTGTGTGTGGTGTGTGTGTGTGTGTGTGTGGTGTGTGTGTGTGTGTGTGTGTGTGTATGTGTGGTGTGTGTGTGTGTGTGTGTGTGTGTGTGTGTGTGTGTGTGTGTGTGTATAACCTGTGGGGTCAGATACGGCCATAACTCACTTCTTGGTATGACCCAGCCCTCCCCTGAGATCATTATATTTATGTATGTAAATATGTATACGTTTATGCCAGTGCTTAGGTGTGTGTGTGTGTCCCGACCTCCACACACACACACACACATTCAGACTATCTCACATAGACATAAATACACACACACACACACACACACACCCAAACCCACCCACACAAACACCCACCCAACCAAACCCACCCACCCATCCACACACACACATACCCACACCCACATCCACATATAAACCACATTCCCAGCAGAGTCCAATACAGTGTGGCCAGATATTAACATAACACGCTTCTTGGTAACGCTCAATTTACCCTCACACTAATATATTTACGGATGTGTATGATATGTGTGTCCATAAGTGTTTTTATGTGTGTTTATATGTGTTTATGTGTGCATTTGTGAGTGAGTGTGTGTATGTGCGTACGTGTGCGGCAGTATTTGTGTGTGTGTGTACGTGTGACTGAACGTTTGTGTTGAGTGTCCATGTTTTTTTTCTTGTTTTTTCTTTCTATGTGAGTGAGGGAGACAGAAGGCAGAACTGCCTGTAGCGAGTGCTTCCCACAGAATTGAAAGAGTGACGGCCAAAATCAAGGGATTTTCGAGCCAAAATTGGGCCAAAATTGTGTTCACCAGAGTGGAAGTTAGAAGAGAGGCCACGAATGTTGCAGAAGTTAATAGTAAGAGTAGAAGATAGTGGTCCAGGGCATTTTGGGGAGTCGTTGCCAGGGGTCAGTCGGATGGGGCATTCCCCCCCCCCCCCCTCCCCCCCCCCTCTCCCCTGGATACTCCAAGGCTGGTCGTTTATTCGTTATTTTGGGTAAGAAAGGTAGTGTAGCATGCAAGGTGTTTGTAAAATAATGTATTGATAGGAGGAGAGCAGGAGGAGGGCAGACTGGGGTTGCCTTCGATATTGATGAGGCACAGAAAGGATCAGCTAGGGATGCCAGGTGGTGAAACAGGAGTTCCAGCTGTCCTTATCAACCACCTAGCACTCCCAGGGAGTACTGCCCTGTTCGGCTGGTGCCTACAGCCTCTTCCTAACAATTCTAGGGGTGAGATTCCCATTTCTCAACCCCCAGGGGCTATCTGCGCCACACAGTGACGGGCGATGGGGTCGCCACATCCCCACGCCATGTGTATATAATGTCCGTGTGTGTGTGTGTTTCCGTGTAGGTGTGTGTGTGTGTGTGTGTGTGTGTGTGTGTGGGTGTGTGTGTGTGTGTGTATATTTGAGAGTGTCTGTGTGTGTGTGTGTGTGTGTGTGTGTGTGTGTCTGTGTGTATTTGAGAGTGTCTGTGTGTGTGTGTGTGTGTGTGTGTGTGTACTATCCTCCCCCTCACACCACATATCCATCATGCTCCACCAATATATATCATCCCACACTTCTAGGTAATGGTCACCCCTCCCTTCAGTCCAGTTTATTCACTTGTGTATCTACACCATATATTGATAATACTTATAATATGTGTTTTTTCTGTTCCATATGTGTATTTGAGAGTGTATGTGTGTGTGTGTGTGTGTGTGTGTGTGTGTGTGTGTGTGTGTGTGTGTGTGTGTGTGTATTTGAATGTGTTTGTCTATGTGAGTTAGGGTGAATGTGTGAGTGTGTATGTGTGCATGTGTGTGTGTATGTTTGAATATGCGTGTTTATATCAATGTGTGTGTGCGTGTATCCCCTCCCCCCCACTACCCCCTCACACACCACCAACCCAACAAGGCCCAATAACCTCACATCTCACCATTATATAATACTCACTAACTCCTTGACGATCTACGACGCGTTTATTAATATTATTTGGGTTATCAGTTGTCGACTTTATGCAATTTAGGTAGGATATCTAAGACTGACAGGGGTAAATACTAGCTCAGTTAACACTTTAGCTGAGAGAGAGAGAGAGAGAGAGAGAGAGAGAGAGAGAGAGAGAGAGAGAGAGAGAGAGAGAGAGAGAGAGAGAGAGAGAGGTGGAGAGACAGATATAAATAAAGCCAGACAGATACCCAGAACAGGAAGGAGGAAGGACCTAAGAGGAGGAGGTAAACAAAAAAGCTTGGGGTGGGGGGTCGGGGGGTCTTCTCCTTCTTCTTCCAAGGGGCAGTACGTGACCCCCATACCGCACCACCCAGCCCCCCCCCCCCCCCCCTCACCCCGAACATCCCCTCTTCAAAGTATATGCAACCCACTTCAGAACATTCATTCGCTCATTCATTAAGGGAGCCCACCTCGCTTTTTTTTTCTCTTTCTCTCCCTCTCTCTTTGGCTTGTATCCATTCGGCCCCAGTCAGCCTACTGTTTTAAGACGTTTACCCCCATCCAGGTGTCAATATTTATATTTTTGTTTTGACAGCAAGCTAAATTTGTAAATTTTTCGATAGAAAAATGTCTCTAGCGAAGCCTAATTTCTCCATACAATTCTGTAGGAACAAATCGACACCTGGATGGGGATAAACGTCATAAAACAGTTGGCTGAATGGTGCCGAATGGATACAACTCAGAGAAAGAGGCGATAAGGAGAGAAAGATACAAAAAAGCCGGTGACCACCCTTAAGTCCATTCATTCAGCCCCATTCATTTGTTCAGACCCTTCATTCGTTTAGTCATTCATCCAGACCATTCATAAATATATTCATTCTGACCTTTATTTCATTCATTCAGACCATTCATGCATTCAGACCATTCA
Source organism: Paralithodes platypus (assembly GCA_032716605.1). Lineage (NCBI taxonomy): Eukaryota > Metazoa > Arthropoda > Malacostraca > Decapoda > Lithodidae > Paralithodes > Paralithodes platypus. Next base: position 20,250,553 of record CM064506.1, on the reverse strand, counting down.
TTCATTCAGACCATACATTTATTCATTCATTCAGACCATTCATGCATTCAGACCATACATTTATTCATTCATTCAGACCATTCATTCATTCAGACCATACATGTATTAATTCATTCAGACCATTCACACATTCAGACCATACATTTATTCATTCATTCAGACCATACATATATTCATTAATTCAGACCATTAATTCCGATCAATAATTCATACATTTAGATCATTCAATCAGACCATAGCCTACATATATTCATCTATCTATCTATCTATTGCCTGACGCCGTGATCCCCGAAGGGGTGGCCACGAACGAACCGCCCCCATGCACCTCTGTCCCCAGTCAGTCGACGCCCCTCCCCCCAACCAGCACCACCTTCGTTCATGTACTTCATATATTCATTCATTCGGATTATTCATTCAGACCATTCATCCAGACCACTCATTCATGTCCCGGCCGAATCGAAAAATTAAAACAATTATCTTGTAGGAGGGTCTCGGGGATTTTTTTTTTGTGTGTTTTTTTTTTAACTTGATGGTGGTCTACGGAGGGAACCAAAACAATGATACAAAATATACAAATGAGCAAATAAATACGCCCATCCACCCTTAAATATCGCCTTATACAGCTCCAACTTCCCTGTAGCCTGAGACTCGCAGTTAGTCAATTACCCCCGACCATGATTAGGCTCATCTTGGAATACGGGACTAAAAGACACGTATTACCCGAAGATATTCTTGATCGTCCCGGGATTCGAACCTGGGTTACCACATGCAGATCTTAAATACTCTAATCATTACACCATCAAGACAGTTATAAGTACAGCACATGACCACGATTGATATCCATTTATCGAATACTGGATATTAATCTAATCATGTACTGCACCCAGCTACACTATGTATAGCCTTATGATTAAGCGCTATATACTGTATATATATATATACTGTATATATATACTGTATATATATATATATATATATATATATATATATATATATATATATATATATATATATATATTAGAAGCTATCCGGAACGAAATCGAAACTTATAGATTTATTCTTTGAGGATAATGACGCGTTTTGACAGATTATTCTTGCTAGCATTAGACGATTTTATTCAGTTTAGGGTGAATTTGTGAAAGGGTTAATTGGGATTGCGTTTACCCCTTTGATTCCCAGATATCCTTCCTAAATTGCATACAATCGTCTAATGATAACCAAATTATAATCTAAACAAGCGCATTAGATCCTCAAGGAGTTTATTTTCTACCTAATACATGCATGTCCGGGGAGGTGGGTTGCGTAAAATACCCTCGCCACCCCCATTCATGTTTACGTCGCTTACACTCCGAGAGATTGAAGTCAACCCGGGCGAGAGTTACCAAATTAAGTCCGCTAGATAGTAAATAAATGGCACGAAAGGTCTTACAATTGACAACAAAATGGGGCGAAAAGTGTTTAAAACCACCAAATAGTAAATAAATGCCTACAATTGCTAGAGTAATGCCAACATATCTAGAATACTCCTCTACAATGGCTCAAATTTCCAGAATATCGCTAGAATTCATGTCGCTGGATGTAAAATTTGACTCTAGATGGAAGTAAATACCTGTAGATCTAGCGGGAAAGTAGCAAAATTGGCAACACTGGTCCGAGAGGGTGTAGCAGAAATATGAGAGTTTGTGTTTAGTAGTTCCCCCAGCTTTATCCTGCAGTGGTTGAGAGAGAGAGAGAGAGAGAGAGAGAGAGAGAGAGAGAGAGAGAGAGAGAGAGAGAGAGAGAAGCAGAAATATGACCGTTTGTGTTTAGTAGTTCCCCCAGCTTTATCCTGCAGTGGTTGAGAGAGAGAGAGAGAGAGAGAGAGAGAGAGAGAGAGAGAGAGAGAGAGAGAGAGAGAGAGTAGCAGAAATATGAGAGTTTGTGTTTAGTAGTTCACCCAGCTTTATCCTGCAGTGGTTGAGAGAGAGAGAGAGAGAGAGAGAGAGCGGGTGTGAGAAAGAAGGGGATAATGATATATATAGTATACTGTATAATTGTCGAGAAACTTAATCCAGCAATAGTTTAATGTGTGTGTGTGTGTGTGTGTGTGTATGTGTGTGTGTGTGTGTGTATTCACTTGCTTGTTCGTCAAGGGGAATCCACGCAATGCGAGCTAAGCTCATTATTATCGCGCCTCCTTAACTGGGAATGTATTGCGTGAAATGCATGTTAAGTGTTTATGTATCGTTGGAATGGCTGTGGATGTGTGTGTAGTCTGTATTTTAGCCAATTGGAGACATCTGGAAACGAAGGCTTAGGGTTAATCTGTACGGTACCATTCTCACTACGGTACCAGTCTCACCCGAAGGCTTAGGTTGACCAGTAGCTTAGGTTGACCAGTACGATACCCATCTCACCTTTTAACCGATCACCAACCCCAGATGGGACGTCACAACTTCGTCCACTTATACCAGGTTCCTATTTATACTGCTAGGTGAACAGAGGCTACGCCGTTAGGAGACTTGCCCAAATGTCTCTTCCCCGCCCGGGTCTCGAACCCAGGACCTTCTGGTTGTGAGCCAGACGCGCTATCAGTTACGCCACGAGGAGGTGTGTGTGTGTGTGTGTGTGTGTGTGTGTGTGTGTGCGTATTTATTGGTCGATTTATATATTGTATTATTTTTATTTTAGTTTCATATCGAAGCCTCCTTCAAGTAAAAAAAAAAAAAAAAAAAAAAAAAAAAAAAAAAAAAAATCCCCTTTCTAGATATATGTGTAATTTTTTTAGTAGGAACATGTCACGGCCAAAGGCCGGCTCCTCCTATATTCTAGGCTTGCTATTGCTCGCCATGAAAAAATCAACACCTATATGACACGAAATGTCTTAATATTGACACATTAAAGATATGGGGCGAAAAAATCTTCTAATCGCTATATACAGTTTATACTGTACTATATATATATATATATATATATATATATATATATATATATATATATATATATATATTGAAAGATAGATAGATAGTTAGATGGATAGGTAGATTGAAATCCGTCGACGTGAAAACAGAAAAGGAGCGAAGGAGCAGGAGGATATGTGGATAACACAATATGCCTGAGACATTCCACTTCGGTATGCTTCCTTTATATAATACCCTCGGACCGTACCACCTGTTGCTGTATCATCATCTCTACTAGACGCCCTAACTCTTCATACATCTAAATATCCGCTCACTCTCCTATCAATTACTAGGTAGTTGTAAATAATTAAATGTAAGTAAATGTGTAAGTAAGCCGAAGAAGAAGCATCATCAAGATAAGAAGCGATACATATACTGTATAATTATGGTAAAAGTACAAGTCCATTCGTTGTAGGTAGGCCAGACATTGTGACCCCTAATCTATATAACTAAAAAAGAACTAGAGCAAATAGGCTGTAAATCTCCACACCTATTCCCTGGCTGACTCTTCCCAAAATGGTAGAACTTTTATCTCCGTTACATCATTCGTTTTTGAGTTGTAGAGGTTAGTGGAGAAGATTTTTGGCTTACTTATAATGAATGGACTATAGATATTATTATATATATAAGTGTAAGTAAATAACTAAATAAGCTGAAGAAGATGCAATATCAAGATATGAAGCGATATATGATAAAAGTACAAGTACGAGGAAGACAAGCAGCAACAGATGTATCGATCCTTTCTAAGCTGTCTGGGAATACGCAATCTCAGGTACACAGAAGAGAAAAAGCAAAGTAGTAAAATGTGAGAAAAGCAATGTCATGGAGTTAATTAAAAAAACAACAACAACAACAGCTAAATCAGATTTTACTCTCAATACTGGAAACATCACTTTGATTTCCACAAACAAATAGTGGAGAGAGAGAGAGAGAGAGAGAGAGAGAGAGAGAGAGAGAGAGAGAGAGAGAGAGAGAGAGAGAGAGAGAGAGAGAGGCTATTCGATAGGAACTATGGCAACATACGTTCCTTTAGCCTGTAAAATCTTTATATAACCTATCACAATGTTAATGAAGTGACCATTTTGTTCAAACCTTGCATAACAAAAGAAAAGAAAAAGAGAGAGAGAGAGAGAGACCTTGGAGGTGGTATTCGGGATTACCGGTAGGGAAGGCGACGGGTCGGGTTCGCGGCAGTCGGGTCGGCCGCCGCTCTTTCTCTTCCACCTCCCCAGACACATTTCCCGACCTGCAACCTGGATCTGCACATCCACTTTATTTTATGTAACTTATATCCGCACACCTGGTTTACTTTCTGCAACCTGGATCTGTACACCTGGTCTATTTTATACAACCAGCATCTGTACACCTGGCCTATTTATGTAACCTGGATCCATAGACCAGGTTTATTTTTTACAACCTGGATCTGCTTACTTGGTCTATTTTCTACAACCTGGATCCAAACACCTAGTCTATTTATGTAACCTGGATCCGGAGCCGTAGACCCGCTCTATTTACCACAACCTGGATCCGCAAACCTAGTTTATTTTCTACAACCTAGATCTGCACACCTGGTCTAGTTTCTATAACCTGGATCTGCCTAGCTGCTCTATTTCCTACAACCTGGATTTACCTACCTGGTTTATTTTCTACAACCTGGATCTGTATACCTGGTTTATTTTCTACAACCTGGATCTGTATACCTGGTTTATTATCTACAACCTGGATTTGTATACCTGGTTTATTTTCTACAACCTGGATCTGTATACCTGGTTTATTATCTACAACCTGGATTTGTATACCTGGTTTATTTTCTACAACCTGGATCTGTATACCTGGTTTATTATCTACAACCTGGATTTGTATACCTGGTTTATTTTCTACAACCTGGATCTGAATACCAGGTCTATTTTCTACAACCTGAATCTGCACATCTGATATATTTTATATAACCTGGATCTTCACACTTGGTTTGTTTTATGTAACCTGGTTCTGCACACTTGAATTAATTCATGTAACCTGGATCTGCACACCTGGTTTATTTTATGTAACCTGGATCTGCACACCTGATCTATTTTATGCAACCTGGATCTGCACACCTGTTCTATTTTATGCAACCTGGATCTGCACACCTGGTTTATTTGATGTAACCTGGATCTGCACACCTGATCTATTTTATGCAACCTGTATCTGCACACCTGTTCTATTTTATGCAACCTGGATCCACACACTTGGATTATGTAATGTAACCAGGATCTGCACACCTGGTTTATTTTCTGCAACCTGGCTCTGCACACCTGTTTTATTTCATGAAACCTGGATCTGCACACTTGGTTTATTTATGAAATTATGTTCGAAGCTGGAAAATACAAAATACAGTCACAATGAAAGAGAACAATTGTCTGATGGTAAACTGTAGTAAATTAGGAGCTCTGAAATACAAAATAGTCACAATGCAAGATACATTTGTCAGATTATAGACTCGATTTTATCCACTTTTTGACTCGGATACTGTGACTCCGATACATTCACCGCCACTAAAGGGCTCTTGTGGCACCAGATATAACTAACCTATAGCATTATGGCATTAAGGGTAAGGTAATTGCTTTTTCTGCACCTCCTTCTCATGTTTAGCCCCATTAGTTTGTCGATTCTAAGACCTTTCGTCCAATTTCTTTATCAATATCAAAACTTTTCGTGCCATATAATTGTAGATTTTTTCCTTGCGAACAATAGCAAACCTGTAATTTTGGAGGAAAAGGCCTTCGGCCAGGAAATTTTCTATCGAAAAATGTACACATTTATCTGGAAGTCTTGGGGATATTTTGTTCAAGCTTGATGGAGGTCTTGGGAGGAAACTATTATATATATATATATATATATATATATATATATATATATATATATATATATATATACGAACAAATAAACACCAACCTCCCCATAACCAAGCCTATAAATGACTGTCGGTGTGTACAACCCTGCCCCATCAAAGGCAGGTCCACTTATAGCATCAATGGTGGGACAGGCAGTCAAAAATACACTCCTGGGGGAATTATTATGTTCTCTCCACCAACCAACTCTACTCCTAAAATCGATTAATGAAATTAAACAATAACAGGCTTGTGGGAACTCATATGGATTTATAATGGCTTCTGTTTGATATTATCTTTTGATTATTATTATATATATAACTATCTCTCTCTCTCTCTCTCTCTCTCTCTCTCTCTATATATATATATATATATATATATATATATATATATATATATATATATATATTCTCTTTTAAACAGACGAGGTTAAAGGCAATAGCAGTTTCAGCATTTAGTATTTTATTGTTACAGTTTTCAATATTTCTAACAATTTTCCTCTGGGGTTCAGAGATGAGGTACAACAGGTTAACAGGTTTTGCTAACCTGTTGTACCTCATCTCTGAACCCCAGAGGAAAATTGTTAGAAATATTGAAAACTGTAACAATAAAATACTAAATGCTGAAACTGCTATTGCCTTTAACCTCGTCTGTTTAAAAGAGAATCTATTACCTGGCTATACTAACATATATATATATATATATATCCCGTACTGTATATATGCTTGGAGGCTCACAAGTATACATGAGTACATACAAATATATTTGTCCCAAGCCGGGATTCGAATTAACAGCCAGAGAGCCCGGCCTCCTACCAACCGTGCTATGCTAAACCCGGACATTGAAAAAAAAAATAAAAAAATAGGAATACGATAGTTTTGGCCTAATTTGAGCCCTCCTGAGTCCTGTTTGAGTTTTCCAATCGTGAATATTCCACTCAGTCCCGACATGTTGCCAGAATAAAGAGGTCGATCGAAAATTATCGGAAAAAACACTCGTGAATCCGAAAGTTGTACCAAAATTTGCCTCCCCCCGCCCCCTCCCCTATAAAAAATGAAATAAAACATAGGTATATAACATAAAACATATAAAACATAGGTATATAACATAAAACATATAAAACATAGGTATATAACATAAAACATATAAAACATAGGTATATAACATAAAACATATAAAACATAGGTATATAACATAAAACATAGGTATATAACATAAAACATATAAAACATAGGTATATAACATAAAACATATAAAACATAGGTATATAACATAAAACATATAAAACATAGGTATATATAACATAAAACATATAAAACATAGGTATATAACATAAAACATAAAACATAGGTATATAACATAAAACATATAAAACATAGGTATATAACATAAAACATATAAAACATAGGTATATAACATAAAACATATAAAACATAGGTATATAACATAAACATAAAACATAGGTATATAACATAAAACATATAAAACATAGGTATATAACATAAAACATATAAAACATAGGTATATAACATAAACATATAAAACATAGGTATATAACATAAAACATATAAAACATAGGTATATAACATAAAACATCAACATAGGTATATAACATAAAACATATACAACATAGGTATATAACATAAACATATAAAACATAGGTATATAACATAAAACATATAAAACATAGGTATATAACATAAAACATATAAAACATAGGTATATAACATAAAACATATAAAACATAGGTATATAACATAAAACATATAAAACATAGGTATATAACATAAAACATAGGTATATAACATAAAACATATAAAACATAGGTATATAACATAAAACATAAAACATAGGTATATAACATAAAACATATAAAACATAGGTATATAACATAAAACATATAAAACATAGGTATATAACATAAAACATAGGTATATAACATAAAACATAGGTATATAACATAAAACATAGGTATATAACATAAAACATAGGTATATAACATGACATATAGGTATATAACATAACATATTGACATATAGGTATATAACATAACATATTGACATATAGGTATATAACATGACATATAGGTATATAACATAAAACATAGGTATATAACATAAAACATATAAAACATAGGTATATAACATAAAACATATAAACAATAAATTATATGTAAAAAAGGCCGATATCTGTAAGTTGCCCGAAAATACCCCACGTAAATTAAATAGAATAGTCCTAAAATGTCAGTCAAAACCATCCAATCGAGATTATCCGGTAAAGGCGCTCCTGTGGTTGCATCCAAAACATTGCCCCGGAATGTTGCCAGTTGCCAGTTTATAAAAAGAAGTTGTCGAAAAAAAACCCACTCGTGTGACTGTGTCCGAAACCCATCAGATGAATCACAAGCAGGAAGGAATTTTTTTAGAGTCTGATGGATCGTTGAGGATATGAGGAGGGAGGAGGAGGAGGAGGAGGAGGAGGAGGAAGAGGAGGAGGAGGAGGAGGGGAGGGGAGTGGAGGAGGAGGAGGAGGAGTGAGCGGGAGGAGGAGGAGGAGTGAGGAATACAAAGGAATACAAAGGAGAACAAACTGCAACAAACTGCAGTTTGGATATCTAAAACTATTATCTATTGACTACGAGGTAGAGAAAAGGATAGCAAAGTAGAAGGCTCCTCCCCACCCACCACTCCCTCCAGCTAATGCTGGCATGGAAACAGTTGGAAAAATACCATGTAGTATGGAAAAACTGACCCGGAAATTCGGATAGGACAGGGAGAAAAAGAAGTTGATTTGTAATCTAAGCTAACTCTATTACTATAATTCTGAAAGGGAACAGGTGTATGAATATCAATATACAATGCGGTATGCGTTGACACTTCGTTGTGCGTTATTATGAAAGAAACTGTGTTAATTGGGGGTTATTTGCCAAGTGTTTATCCAGATGGTTCTTGAATGTTTCGACAGTATTACAGTTTACAATGTTCGAGGGTAGTCTGTTCCAAATATTCACAACACAGTTAAAGAAGAAATGCTTCACCTCGTGAGAATGAAAACGCTTGCCTATAATCTTATAACCATTGTTTCTCGTGTTTGTTTGATTGATCGTGAATAATACCATTACATTTAGGTTGCTGAATCCCTTGACGATTTTGAACACCTCTATTAGGTCACCTCTCATTCTGCGCTTTGTTAAGCTAAATAAATTTAGTTCTTTTAAACGCTCTTCGTACAGTTTATTACGCAATCTAGAAGGGGGAGGGGGGAGGAGAAGGAGGAATGGGAGGAGGAGGAGGAAGAGGAATACAAAGGACTAACAAACTGCAATATACCTATTGGACCTTACTGGGCAGTTTGGATATCTACACTGCTAAGCTAATAAGTACTAGGTAAAGAAAATGAAGGAGAGAGAGAGAGAGAGAGAGAGAGAGAGAGAGAGCGAGAGCGAGAGCGAGAGAGAGAGAGAGAGAGAGAGAGAGAGAGAGAGAGCGAGAGCGAGAGAGAGCGAGACTCGAAGGCAAACAGGATAAACGTGACAATAGATGAAGGTAGACAGAGAAACAGATGGAGGGCCAGGGCAGGATTGAGGAGGGGGGGGGGGAGGGTCCTCAGGTACAGTCGGCCACATAAGTTTTGTTCCCCGTTCCAAGTTAAATAGTACGAATTAATTGATAGTCTGGTTTCTTTTAACCCCTTCTGTACAGGTGACATCTTTTTAATGATATGTTTGCTTTATTTAGACGGTTTCGTGCAGCTTAAGAAGGATATGCGGTGGTAAAAAGGGTTAAGGGAGATAGTTCCAAGCCTATTAATTGCTGAATAAAATCGTCTTATAGTAGCCAAAATAAAGTTAAAAGGACGTTACCGGTACTGAACGGGTTAATTATCAGTTGACTAAACAGACGAGTTAACCACTGCATTAAGAACTACACTCGTAGTTCAATCAGGCGTATTATATTGCCAGGTATAAGATCACGGGGAGGAACAGGACTTATGTGGCCACCTGTACATCACCACCACAGGGATCTGGGGGTTGATAACGTGGGGCAGCAATACATACACGTATTTGCACATATAGACACATACACATACACACACACACACACACACACACACACACACACACAAACATACATACATATGCCTTTACAGACACACATACACACACATACACAAACAATATACATACCCACACATAAACATACATATGCCTTTACAGACACACATACACATACACACACACATACACAAATAAAATACATATACACATAAACATACATATACCTTTACAGACATACATACACACGCGTACAAATATGCATACACATGCCTTTATAGACACACATACATACATAATATACACATACATTCACACAAACGCACATGCAGACAAATACACACACACACACACACACAAATAAACATACACATGACTTTACAGACACACATACACACACAATAAACATACACATACATTCACACACACGCACACACATATACATACACATACCTTTACAGTCACACACATACACACACACACACACACACATACACACATACACACGGGGTATAAGAAATCTGTTATAAAATGCGGCAAAGCTAAAAAATAAAATAAAAAACAAAAGATGCAGGATATAACACAAATGTATATAACACATCAACTAAAACGGAAATGTATTAATTGGTGTGTATTGGGGACAGGAGGCTAGGAATCCTCCTCCCCTTGTAAAATTCAACTATTCGACTATATGGAAGAGGGAACGCGAAAGTGGTCCTGGACCCTAAGAATTCGAACTTTAAATGTTTCTGTTCTGGCTCTGTCTCGAGTCGGCTACTCCCATCTATGGGGTATGTGCCTGAGTATATACATACATACATACACAATCAACACCTAGCTGACACTAAAAGTCTGCTTAATATTCACAAAGAAATGAGGCGAAAGGTCTTAAAATCGCCAAAGTAAGGGGTCGAACGTCTGAAAACCTGAAAACTAATAGTGCTACATGAGGGAGAATGGGGGCCAGAAAAACAACAACCATCCCCCATTAAACTATGGGCGACGATTAACTATAGTACCACAGGCACAATTATTAGAAACTTCCGGTATATATACAGTATATATATACATTTTTTTTTTTTTTTTTTTTTTTTTTTCTATATTCCAACTTACTTCCTCTCGGGCATAGGCTGAGAGCCTTAACATTCACCGCTTTACAATGAACAGTGAAGCCCGTGAGGTCTTGTTCCAGTCTATACAGTATACAGTATATGTATTGTATATATATATATAAACACAGAATATACTGTATGTAAGGAAGTTTTTACGAACAAAATTCAATTCATATCCATTCTTGCACGTTCTACCATAAGCTTACTCCTACAGTATACACTATTCAATACATATCCATTCTTGCACGTTCTACCATAAGCTTACCCTACAGTATATCCTATTCAATCCATATCCATTCTTGCACGTTCTACCATAAGCTTACTCCTACAGTATATCCTATTCAATACATATCCATTCTTGCACGTTCTACCATAAGCTTACTCCTGCAGTATATCCTATTCAATTCCTAACATCAGACTTTAAGGGGAGATGGGCCGTCTTTATGGTTCCCCTTCTTCCTCATGTCTAGCCCCATTAGTTTTCAGATTATAAGACGTTCGGCCCATTAGTATGGCGATTTTAAGACCTTTCGTCCCATTTCTTTGTCATTATTAAGACTATTCGTGTCATTAAGCCTAAGGTGTCGATTTTTTTCCTGGCGAGCGAAAGCGAGCCTGTAATTAAAGGGGAACCGGTTGGTGTGTGTGTGTGGGTACAAAGGAGTACAAAGGAGTACAAAGGAAATCAAGCAACAACAGATCTAGTGACCCTTCTAGGTTGCTTGTCCTCCAAAACACTGAGGATCAAGTGTCCAAACAGTGGTTGAGGGTGGTAGTGTGGTGAGGTAGGGTAGTGGTAGTGTGGTGAGGTAGGGTAGTGGTAGTGTGGTGAGGTAGGGTAGTGGTAGTGTGGTGAGGTAGGTTAGTGGTAGTATGGTGAGGTAGGGTAGTGCTAGTGTGGTGAGGTAGGGTAGTGGTAGTGTGGTGAGGTAGGGTAGTGGTAGTGTGGTGAGGTAGGGTAGTGGTAGTGTGGTGAGGTAGGGTAGTGGGGTGAGGTAGGGTAGTGGTAGTGTGGTGAGGTAGGGTAGTGGTAGTGTGGTGAGGTAGGGTAGTGGTAGTGTGGTGAGGTAGGGTAGTGGTAGTGGTGTGGTAGCAGAGGTGACGGTGGTAGTATAGGCTGTTTATCTTCAGCCGAGGGTAAATTGTCATGTCCCCATCATGATTACTCGGCTTTTACGACGAATTCGAAGCGAAATATGTTGTTAATTGTGAAAACTTGATATATACATAATTTATGAGGTAGAGAAATAGTAGTTTCATAGTTTTCCATTAACCCCTTCTGTACCGGCGACGTCTTTTTCATATTATTCTAGCTAAATTTAGACGATTTTGTGCCGCTTAAGAAGGATCTGTGGTAGCAAAAAGGGTTAATAAAGATAGTTCACAGCCTGTTAATTACGGGAGACCCCTCATAAACTTAATAAAATCGCCTAATAGTAGTCAATCAAAATAAGTTAAAAGGACATCCCGGTACACAAAGGGTTAAGAATCGACAAAAGCAGTAGTTGCTAAGGGATGCAATTTACCATCAGCTAGACAAAAATAAGCAGACTATTGTAGTGGTAGTAAACTAACCAACCAAGCAAGCTAACCTAACCAACCATTTCTCTCTTTCCCTGGCTTGTATCCATTCGGCCCCATTCAGCCAACTGTTTTAAGACGTTTATCCCCATTCAGGGGTCAATATTTTCCTGGCGAGCGGTAGCGAGCCAGCATTGTATGGAGAAATCCGGCTTCGCCGGAGAAATTTTTCTATCGAAAAATGTACACATTTAGCTTGCTGTAAATTTTTTTTTTCCTGGATTGGGGTAAACGTCTTAAAACACTAGGCTGAATGGGGCCGAATGGATACAAGCCAGAGAAAGAGAGAAAAGGAGAGAAAGAGAAAAACAGCAAGGTGGACTCCCTTAAACTAACCATTGTAACCAACTAACCAACCAAGCTAACCTAACCAACCATTGACCTGGGGGGGGGGGGGGGGGGGGGGGGTGGGGGGGGTGGGGGGGGGGGGGGAGGGGGGGGGTGTTCCAGTTAGGTGTGGGTGTGGCCGGGGTCAGGTCAAGGGGTCAAGACTGTTTGTTACCGTCAATGCTGCATGGTGGGTTGCCGTAGTGCTGGTCATGGTTGCGTGGTTGGTAGTGATGGTGGTGGTGATGGTGGTGGTTGTGGTGATGGTTGTGTGGTTGGTAGTGACGGTGGTGGTGGTGGTGGTGGGAGTATGGTTGTGTGGTTGTGGTGGTGGTCGGTAGTGTGGTTGTAGTGGTGGTGGGGGTATGGTTGTGGTGATGGTTGTGTGGTTGGTAGTGGTGGTATTGATGGTGGTGGTAGTGGTAGTGGTTGTGATGGTGGTGGTGGTGGTGGTGGGAGTATGGTTGTGTGGTTGGTAGTGGTGGTATTGATGGTGGTGGTTGTTGGTAGTGGTTGTGATGGTGGTGGGGGTATGGTTGTGGTGATGGTTGTGTGGTTGGTAGTGGTGGTATTGATGGTGGTGGTAGTGGTGGTGGTTGTTGGTAGTGGTTGTGATGGTGGTGGGGGTATGGTTGTGTGGTTGTGATGATAGTGGTGGTAGTGTTAGTGTGGTAGTAGTGGTGGTAGTGGTAGTAGTGGTAGTGTGGTAGTGTTAGTGTGGTAGTGGTGGTGTGGTAGTGGTAGTGGTAGTGTGGTAGTGGTGGTGTGATAGTGTTAGTGTGGTAGTAGTGGTGGTAGTGTGGTAGTGGTAGTGTTGTAGTTGGTGGTGGTGTGGTAGTGTTAGTGTGGTAGTGGTGGTGTGGTAGTGGTGGTGGTAGTGGTAGTGGTAGTGGTGGTGTGGTAGTGGTGGTGTGGTAGTGTTAGTGTGGTAGTGGTAGTGGTGGTGTGGTAGTAGTGGTGTGGTGGTAGTGGTGTGGTAGTAGTAGTGGTGTGGTGGTAGTGGTGTGGTAGTAGTGGTGGTAGTGTTAGTGTGGTAGTAGTGGTGGTAGTGTTAGTGTGGTAGTAGAAGTGTGGTAGTGGTAGTGTGGTAGTGGTGGTGTGGTAGTGTGGTAGTAGAAGTGTGGTAGTAGTGGTGGTAGTGTGGTAGTGGTAGTAGTGGTGGTAGTGTGGTAGTAGTGTGGTAGTGTTAGTGTGGTAGTGTTAGTGTGGTAGTGGTGGTGTGGTAGTGTTAGTGTGGTAGTGGTAGTGTGGTAGTGGTGGTGGTAGGTGTTAGTGTGGTAGTGGTGGTGGTGGTGTGGTAGTGGTAGTGTGAGTGTGGTAGTGGTAGTAGTGGTGTGGTAGTAGTGGTGTGGTGGTAGTGGTGTGGTAGTAGAAATATGGTATTAGTGGTTTGGTAGTAGAAGTGTAGTAGTGGTAGTATGGTAGTAGTGGTGATAGTATAAGTGTAGTAGTGGTGTGGTAGTAGTCGTGTGGTAATAGAAGTGTAGTAGTGGTAGTATGGTAGTAGTGGTGGTGTGGTAGTGGTAGTATAAGTGTAGTAGTGGTGTGGTAGTATGGTAGTAGTGGTGTGGTAGTAGAAGTGTAGTAGTGGTAGTGTGGTAGTGGTAGTATAAGTGTAGTAGTGGTGTGGTAGTATGGTAGTAGTGGTGGTGTGGTAGTGGTGGTATTGGTGTAGTAGTGGTGTGGTAGTATGGTAGTAGTGGTATGGTAGTAGAAGTGTAGTAGTGGTGGTGGTGTGGATACTTTAAGATGTGTTCCTCGCGCACCAGTAGCCTCCTCCTCCCCCCATCTTTCCTATCCTTCCATCTTCCCTATCCTCCCTTCTTCCCCTACTTACACTCTTCTCCTTTCTACCTCTCTCTATTCATCCACATCCTTTCCTCTTCTCATCTATTTTTCTCTTCTGGTCCTTTCCTCTCTCCCTACCTCCATCCCTTTTCCCCCAATCTCTCCCCCCCCCCCCCCTCCTCCACCATTACCCCACTTCCCCTTCTCCCAACCTCCGGAATCCCTTCCCTCACGTCCTTTTCTCTTCTCACCTCTCTCCCTTCGTCATTTTTCCTCCCTCCTCCACCCCCCACACAGCTTCCTTCCTCTTCCCCCCACCATCACCTCCCTCCCTGCCTCCCTTTTGCCCTCATCTCCCTTCTTCACCCTAAAGCCCGAGACCTAAGCCCAGAGAAGTCCCCCCTTCTACAGCCCCGCCCCTAGCGATTCCTGCGGACCGTGGAATACAGAGGAGGACCACCACCACAACTCCTTGCTCCACCCGTAGGCATAGGCCTGAAAATAATTTGGCCTCTTTCGTTGCGGCTCTCCGGGTGTTCTTGAGGGTCGACCAGTGCTGCGCGGGGTAGTGGCTCGGTGATTGGGCGGTGGGCTGCGTCTGCGTGGTGGAGGTACGGAGCGCCGCGAGCAGTGCTGGTGCCTGGCGCGGGCCCTCACTCGCCACCACAGCTCCAGCACGGCCCCACGCCACGCCGCGCTACTACACTACCACACCACCACCACCACCACCATCACCATCACACGGGTTACGGCCCACCACCATCACCATCACCACCTCCACCAACACTCCGTCACCACCATAAGCGGCTGGCTGCGAGCTGGCCGACTTCGCGAGCAACATCGGGCATGTGGGGACGTCGGTATTCAGAGCGAGCCAATCAGTGCCAGTGTGAGAGCCTCTAGTGTGACCTGACCAAGGGCCACGTCAACCGGGATGGCACCCGACTCCAGATTACTCGCACCCGCCGCTACCACAGACCCCCCGCCGCCACACTCCCCCCTACACACACCACCTTTCATAGGAAGGGAAGGCCTCTGGTGCACGGGCCCCTCCTGCCCTCCCCCCCTCTCCTCCCCTACCAACACCTCCTGTCATACCTCACCTAGAATCACCTCTTCTACTACTAATTCTTCGTTATCACCTGCGACGATGTCTCCACCAGAAGCATCGTCGCCTCTCCTCACCTCCTCATCTTCAACTCTCACCCCATCCCACGCATCTGAAAACGTCACTGCCTCTTCCCCTTTGCTCAGTAGGTCTTCTGTCTCTTCTCCTTTGCTCAGTAGGTCATCTGTCTCTTCTCCTGTGCTCAGTAGGTCATCTGTCTCTTCTCCTTTGCTCAGTAAATCCTCTTCCTCGCTCAGTAGTTCCACCTCTTCTTCTTATTCTTGTTGCTCATCTTCATCGTGTTCCTCCCCTTCCCCTTGTTCCCCCACCAGTAGCATCATCGTTCAGTCACAAACTTCCGCACGGGGGGCGCCACTGCACCGCTGGGCGTTCTGGCCTCTCGTCTTACTCATCGTCTGTCTTCCAAAAGGTAATGTAAAGCTTCCATTGTCTACGTAACGACCCTTTCCTATCTTCGGTGTCTTCATTTCATCCCTTTTCCTCTCTACGACCCTTTTCCCACTTTCTTGTCTTCGAATGGTCCATGTAAACTTTTTCTTTCGTCGGATTATGCTTTAAAATCATGCCTTATTTTCGTGCTTACAAACCTCTCCTTTGTTCATGTTCTCCTTTGTAATCATTCCCATATTTTCCGTCAGTGTAATCCTTAGAATCCTTCATAGTAATCCCCCTCGTATCCTCGACCTCTTCATTGTAATCCTTTATTTCGTCATTGTACCTCTTTAGTTTCCTGTTTTATAACCCTTTGTTCCCGATTATTTCACTGTAGTTTCTTTCTAATCGATTTATTCAGTTACCCCCCTTTTTTTTCCTATAACCTTTTTTTATGCTTCGTCGTTTTCTTCGTTGTAACTCTTTCCTTTTTTCGATATCCTAAGTGTACTTATTTTCCTGTCTTCGATTTTGTTTTGATAATTTATTTTCTGCAACCCCTTTCTTTCTTTCCTGTAATTCATTCCTCTCTGATTTCCTCATTGCCTTTTCCTGGTCTTCAATTTTATTGCAACCTTTTCTTTGTTTTCTTAATTGTAACCCTCTTCTGTCCCTTTTCTGTCTTCATTGTAACCCATTCCTTGCTTTAATTTTTTTGTCATCAAAATATATGTTTCTTCAATTGTATTCAATGTATTTTCCCTCCTTTCTTCCATAGCTGTATTGTATTTTTGTCTTCGATGTAAAAGCCTCTTCTCTCTCTTTATCGTAACTCTTTCCTTTATTGGACGTATATATACTGTACATTGTATTTATCTTTACTTTCCTGTATGTGCTTCGGAAGCTTGCCCCAACAGGTTTCACAGCATCGTGGAAGAGTTGGCAGCCTCCAAGCTCTCAAGAAGGATATACTCTTTTTGTCCAGCTGAGTGAAAAAAAAAAAAAAAAAAAAAATCTCAAGTCCTGTGAAACCTAAACCCAAAACCAAAAACTAAACCCTAACCCGCTGGACCACCCGGCGTAAGAGACTGTGTGACCTAACATAAAAGCTAAACAGCAAACCTAAACCCCCTATAAACTATAAAACTGTGAAAACTATAAAACCATCTAAACTGAAATAAACCAGTGAGAAATAACAAAGTGATTTAAGCCCTGTTAAAACTGTGACTATTAAAACCAGGAAGTGAAGAATATATAAACCCTTTCGTGTGACTAAAACTACCACTTAAAAATAAACCGAAACTCAACCAGAAAAAAATAAAATAAAAAATAAAATGGAAGATTGTTGTGCATGCTTTCAGGAAATATTAAACAACATGACGAGTGCGAGAAGACGACGATGACGATGACGAGCTACCCTTCGTCAAGCTGGGAGTCGCTTATTTACCCCTTTAACACCATTACGTAATTTCCATCCTCTTCTGGTTACCCCTAGACGATTTTCTTTGGCTTATAATCAAAGGGTGTAGATACGATCTCTATAAACCCCTCTTCATAACATAGCTCCTTCTTAAACTGCATAAAATCGTCTACATTTAGCCAGAATCCCAGGTAAAATGGCGTCATGGTGCTCACAGAGGTATCACACGGGCGCTTTTGTCGTCAACTTTCGAGGCGCCACTTTTCCTTCGAGCAACTTTTTGACACTATTTGACTCCGGTAGAGACAACTATAGTCTGTTTCTCCTCAGCTGACGGTAAATTTGATATCTTAGTTACTGTTTTCTCGATAATTGACGGAAACATATGAATCTACTGTCTCTAGATCATAATTATTAATAATCTAATTTAATAATTTAACTCACAACACCAAACAACACCCAATGAAATTAAAGAAAGCATGTGCTCAACCCGGGATTCGAACCTGGGTCACCACATACAGATCTTAAACTCTCAAACCATTACACCATCAAGACAGTTAAAGATTAAGTACATGACTACGATTATATAATTATGCACACATCGAATACTGGACATCAATGTAATCATGTCAAGTTCTTATACAATTCGCAACCTATTTCCCTACAAAATAATTCACAATACCTGCAGAGTAAAGTAAGAGCCATGGAAATTTACCGCCAGCTGGATAGACACAGACTATAGACAGGGGGTCAATTATTTCAGGTGACTAAATCAAGGTTGTATTTCAGAAACGGCCAGATAAAAGTTGCCTAAAAAAAGTTGAAGGTAAAAGCGCTCGTGTGATACCGCCCTTACATCCCCCTCCTCCCCCCTGCCGTTTAACTCTTTCAATCCGCCCACGACTCTTTTTATTTTTTTATTTTTATTTTTTTATTTATTTTTTTTTTTACGTCCAGACGATTATTTTCAGCTTAGGGAGGGCCTCGCAAGCTCATCCTCAAGCCCAATTAAGGGGAGATGGGTCGTTTTTATGGGCCCCCTTCTTCCTCATGCTTAGCCCCATTAGTTTTCAGATTTCATGACGTTCGGCCCATTAGTTTGGAGATTTTAAGACTTTTCGCCCCATTTCTTTGCCAATATTAAGACTTTTCGTTTCATTTAGGCGTTGATTATTATCCTGGCGAGCGATAGCGAGCCTGTAATTCAAGAGAAACCGGCATTCGGCCGGGGCGTTTTTTATCTTGAAGGAGGGTCGGGGGAGGGGGGGGGGGTAAGTTTGATGGAGATTTAAGGAAGAAAATAAACAAAATGTTAACAAGATACGCACAAGAGGACATAAATACGCCCATCCCCCCTAAAATCGTCTGGCGGTTGGTAGCATCAAATCGCGAACCAAAGATCGACGTCCGGTTAGAAAGGTCGATCTTTCTTTCCTACGTTTCTTATAATGCCGGAACAACCCAAGTTTACACATATGACCTGTATTCTGTAACTGTCTTGATGGTGCGGTGGGTTAGAGTGTTTAATTCATATCTGTATTCACCAACCCACCAATTGACCACTTGCGAGTTTTGGTCGCTGGAGTTGGAGCTTTTTGGAAGTTGGAGCTGTGACCGTCAATATTGAGCAGAATTATCGGCTAAAATACGGTCATAATACATATAGAAATACATACAACCAAATACGGTCATAATACATATAGAAATACATACAACCAAATTGATCATATTTTATGTCCATCAGAAACCCACATTATTATTGCATTTCTCTTTAATATCGATGTTCACGGCTCCAACTTCCTTATAGACCAAAACTCGCACGTGGTTAATTAAATTACAAATGAACCTAACTAGTGAAATCAATGAAAGTAATGAATACATGTGGTACTCCAAGGACTCGAACCTAGGATACTCACAACGAAATTTCGCACACTAAGCATTACGCTATCAGTATCGGTTACATCTTTTACATTACACTCTGGCAACTGTTAGACGATTATGTTTAGCTTGGGAAGGGCGTCTACCCATTAAAAGGATACATACTTTCTCAATTGGGGCAGAGAAATCCTTGTTACCTTTAATGCTCCAAAACCCAATTTCTCCATCTATCTACCCGTCCGGAACTCCCAGAGGACTACATATCCCTTATACTTCAACAATACAAAGATCAATCCTTCATCTTCTCTCAACATTCTTGGTGTCTCTTTTTCTTCTGCTCTATCTTGGAAGGACCATATTAACAGTCTTGCTAAGGCAGCCTCCCAGAAGCTGGGTGTGCTCAACCGCCTCAAGGGGTTCTTTACCCCTGCACAGCTTTTTGCTCTGTACAGGGGCACAGTGCGTTCTTGTATTCAGTATTGTT
Source organism: Paralithodes platypus (assembly GCA_032716605.1). NCBI lineage: Eukaryota > Metazoa > Arthropoda > Malacostraca > Decapoda > Lithodidae > Paralithodes > Paralithodes platypus. The sequence goes on along the minus strand of CM064506.1, from coordinate 20,230,599 downwards.
CACATGTGTGGGGAGGATCCTCTCACACCGCACTCCTAGAGAAAGTAGAAAGGAAGGCATTTCGTATAATAAATTCCCGCCCACTCGCCCAGGGGAGGTGTGGTGGAGTGGTCTTGCCATTGGCCTTGTAATCCAATGGTCCCGGGTTCGAATCTCGATATATCAATGGGAAGATATTATTGGGATGGAATTTGTGCTGTACCTAGTATCAGTACATTACCACAAAGCCCACCGAAACGCCAAAAAAAATACCCTCATGGTTCCCTGATTAAATAGCACTGTATGAATATTCCCATATTCAAAATATACTACAGAGGGACAATGCCTAGTGAGTTAATTGCTCAATAGGTGGCGTTCTGAGAGTGAGGGTCCGAGTCTTGGTGGTGAGACAGTGAAGCACGAAGGCGGAGCAGCTTCAGAGATGGGGTTGCTTTGAGCCGTGAGTTGAACTCTAGTGCTTTCACGTGTCTCACTCCCTAGACTGGAACAAGACCTCACGGGCTTCACCGTGTTGAGCGGTTGGATGTGCAGGCTCTCAGCCTATGTCCGAGTGGAAGTATTTGGAATATAGAAAGAAAAAAAAAAAACTCACCAACTCTCTGCAAACTCTTTCTCTTCGCCACTCGGTATTCTATCGTTACTTCAATAATAATCAGTGCTTCTCAGAGCTCTCCCAGTGTATACCACCTCCTCTACGTAGGGTAAAGGTGCGTCCACACTGGCAACAAAACATGTTTGCAACACAAAATACAACATAGTAGGCAACAACGTATTAAGTTGTTAATGATACAGTGTTGCAGACATGTTGGTAATAATGTGTAGTACCAACATGTCTGCAACACTATATATTTAACAACTTAACAGGTTGTTGCTTACTATGTTGCATTTTGTGTTGCAAGCATGTTTTGTTGCCAGTGTGGACGCACCGTAAGTGGTACCCGTCTTGCAACACAATCCCACCCCTTCTCTGTGCAACTCTCCAACCCAAGAGTGAAACGTTACTCTCAGTTTTTCTTCTATTCAACAGCTGAACTCTGGAACTATTTCTCAGAATCAGTCTTTCCCTCCTCCTATGACTAAAATTGCTTCAAACTCCGTGTGTCCAGGCATTTTGGCTCGAACGTCCCTTGATTTTGGCCCTGTCACTCTTTCAACTATAGGGGGGGCACTCGCTACAGGCAGTTCTGACGTTTGTCTCACTCACTCACAAAAAAAAAAATCCTTTTAGGTACCAGATATATTTCCCAAGCTTCATAAAATCGTCTAAATGTTGCAGAAATCAAATGTTGCAGAAATCAAATGCTGCAGAAATCAAATGTTGCAGAAATCAAATGTTGCAGAAATCAAATGTTGCAGAAATCAAATGTTGCAGAAATCAAATAGTAAAGACGTAGCTGGTACAGAAGGGGTTAACCCTGTGAGTACCAGCGACGTGTACTATATTGTATTCTAGCTATATTTAGACGATATTGTGCAGCTTAGGAAGGATCTGTGGTAGCTAAAGGAGTTGGTTGAGATAGTTTGAAGCCTTATTGTGGCTAGAGGTCCTTCCTAAGCTGAATACAGTCGTCTAATCATTGCCAGAATATAATTAAAAGGATGTAAACGGTACTGGACGGGTTAAGATCTGTATGCGGTAACCCAGGTTCGAATCCCGGGAGGATCACGTGCTTTCATTTATTTCATTGGGAGGTGTTTGGTGTTGGGAGTGAATTTAATACACTAGAATATTCTATATGTTTAAGGGAGCCCAACTCGCTTTTTTTTCTCTTTCTCTCCCTCTCTCTTTGGCTTGTATCTATTCGGCCCCATTCAGATTACTGTGTTAAGACGTTTACCCCCATCCAGGTGTCAATATTTTCCTGGCGAGCGGTAGCTAGCCAACATATATATATTTTTGTTTTGACATCAAGCTATATTTGTACATTTTTCGATAGAAAAATGTCTCCGGCGAAGCCGCATTTCTCCATACAATGCTGGCTCGCTATCGCTCGCCAGGAAGAAATCCACACCTGGATGGGGATAAACGTCTTAAAACAGTTGGCTGAATGGGGCCGAATAAATACAAGCCAGGGAAAGAGAGAAAAGGAGAGAAAGATACAAAAAAGCCGGTGACCCCCCTTAACCCCTGCAGACGATTTTCTTCAGCTAATAATCTATCGCTGGGACTAAAAGGGGTATATACGATTTCAATCAATTCACTGAGTAAAATAGGACATTCTTAAACTGCCAAAACACGTCTAATTTTGGCTAGAATCACAGGTAAAAAGGCGCCCTCGTGCTGAAGGTGTTAACCCCTTAAGGCTCCGGACCTATTTCGACAGTTTATTCTGGCTAATATTCAGTTTGTGTGGGTCAAAGGGTTAATTGGAGATATATATATTTTTTTCAATGTGAGTGAGGGCGACAAAAGGCAGAACTGCCTGTAGTGAGTGCCTCCCCCAGAGTTGAAAGAGTGACAGGGCTAACATCAAGAGACGTTCGAGCCAAAATGCCTGGACACATGGAGTTTGAAGCAGATAGGGAAAGACTGATTCTAGGAGAGAGTTCCAGAACTCAGCTGTTGAATAGAAGAAAGACTGCAAATAACGTTTCACTATTGGGTTGGGGAGTTGCACAGAGTATGAGAGGGATTGTGTTGCAAGACGGGTACTACGTACCTTACGTAGAGGAGGTGGTATACACTGGGAGAGCTCTGTTTATAATATTATCTATATTCGGTTTCTTTTCAGCTGACGGTAAATTGGATCCTATAGGTGCTGATTTCTCGATAATTAATGGAAAATACGAAATACCTATGTATCAGCATCATATTAAGACCAAGTTTATATAATTAGCACCATATTTCACTACACAATCTTCAAAATAACTGAGATTTGCAAATTTACCGTCAGTTGAAAAGAAACAGACTATAGGAGCCTTGTTCGTCCCGGGAAAAGAACGTAACTTCACATAAAAAAAGAAAAGAAAACAAGAAAAAAAGAAAAGAAAAACTGCCTATTGATTTTCTTCGTATTTGTAAATCAAAATCCGTTAACCCTTGTTTTCATGGGAAAGACAACACCATTTTCTTTTATATTTTCCTATCAGATTCTCTTGTATATTTCCCTATCATTTAACGCCAATCTCTTGCGTATTTTCCTAGCTACAATAAAAGTACACATACACGCCATCTCATCGAAGGGGCGGGGGGGGGGGGGAGTGTGGCCGATTAATAGTGTGGCCGTTCAGGAGTGCGGCCGTTTAGGAATGCGGCCGTTTAGGAGTGCGCCCGTTTAGGAGTGCGCCCGTCAAAGAGTGCGCCCGTCAAAGAGTGTGACCGTTTAGGTATCTGGCCGTTTAGGAGTGCGACCGTTCTGCCATTCGTACCCCCCTTGTGACGGATCCTTTGTGAAGATTCGTGCCTTTGTGACCCAATTTCCTCGGTGGCCCAGTTTGAGCTGAGTCGCGGCTCTTACGGTACGAGAGAGAGAGAGAGAGAGAGAGAGAGAGAGAGAGAGAGAGAGAGAGAGAGAGAGAGAGAGAGAGAGAGAGAGAGAGAGAGAGAGAGAGAGGGGGGGGGGGGGTGCATTGTCTTCTAGTTGTCTTTGTACTCAGTCGGACAAATAAGTGATGTCTCGGCACTAAGTACATTTTGATCAATAATGGGTATCAGCAATATCTAAACGTGATTTCTTTCCTTTCGAGTGAGATATACAAGCATGTTCCTACACTTATCCACCCTATTCAACATCTGACAGACAGCAATACAGCACAGAGCGAGCCAAACGTAATGCCAACTGAGACATGAATGTTTATGCATCTATTAAAAAACTATATACATTATTTATTGAAAAGCAATCTCTACCCCAAAATCAATCCAGATATTTATAATTGCATAAAGAAAACCCTAGGGGGTCCAGGAATCGTTACGAGTGTGCTAGCGACTATGGCATCCGAGTGTACCATAGCTAGGGTCAAAAATAAATATGGTTAAGGGGTAATGGCTCACTTATTGGTCCATTTTTGTTTTATTAATGTATTATTGTTTCCTCCTTAAACCTCCATTAAACTTCAAACACATCCATTAGATTCCCCTTGTAGATTAAGTTGTAAATTTTTTCGGTAGAAAAATGGCCGGTTCTTCCAAAATTACAGGCTCACTATCGTTTGCCAGGAAAAAATCGACACCTAAAAAGCACGAAAGGTCTTAATATTGACAAAGAAATGGGGCGAAAGGTCTTAAAATCGACACACCAATGGGGCAACAATCTTAAAATCTGCAAAATAATGGGGTTAAACATGAGGGAGAATGGGGTCTAGAAAAACGACCCATATCCCCTTAATAGGTCAAGGCAAATAAGGTTAATAAGTCAAAACAAATAAGGTTAATAAGTCAAAACAAATACGTTAATAGGTCAAAACAAATACAGTTAATAGGTCAAAACAAATAGGTTAATAAGTCAAAACAAATACGTTAATAGGTCAAAACAAATACGTTAATAGGTCAAAACAAATACGTTCAAAACAAATACGGTTAATAATTCAAAACAAATACAGTTAATAAGTCAAAACAAATACAGTTAATAAGTCAAAACAAATACAGTTAATAGGTCAAAACAAATAGTTAATATGTCAAAACAAATACGGTTAATAAGTCAAAACAAATACAGTTAATAAGTCAAAACAAATACAGTTAATAGGTCAAAACAAATACAGTTAATAAGTCAAAACAAATACAGTTAATAAGTCAAAACAAATACAGTTAATAAGTCAAAACAAATACAGTTAATAGGTCAAAACAAATACAGTTAATAAGTCAAAACAAATACGGTTAATAAGTCAAAACAAATACGGTTAATAGGTCAAAACAAATAGTTAATGCGTCAAAACAAATACGGTTAATAAGTCAAAACAAATTGTTAATAAGTCAAAACAAATACAGTTAATAAGTCAAAACAAATACAGTTAATAAGTCAAAACAAATACAGTTAATAGGTCAAAACAAATACAGTTAATATGTCAAAACAAATACAGTTAATAAGTCAAAACAAATACAGTTAATAGGTCAAAACAAATACAGTTAATATGTCAAAACAAATACGGTTAATAAGTCAAAACAAATACAGTTAATAAGTCAAAACAAATACAGTTAATAAGTCAAAACAAATACAGTTAATAAGTCAAAACAAATACAGTTAATAAGTCAAAACAAATACAGTTAATAAGTCAAAACAAATACAGTTAATAGGTCAAAACAAATACAGTTAATATGTCAAAACAAATACGGTTAATAAGTCAAAACAAATACAGTTAATAAGTCAAAACAAATACAGTTAATAAGTCAAAACAAATACAGTTAATAAGTCAAAACAAATACAGTTAATAAGTCAATAAATCAAAACAAATACGGTTAATAAGTCAAAACAAATACGGTTAATAGGTCAAAACAATTAAGAAGGTTAATAGGTCAAAACAAACAAAGTTAAGGGGAAATGGGCCGTTTTTCTGGTCTCCCTTCTCCCTCATGTTTAGCCCCATTAGTTCGGCGATTTTAAAACCTTTCGCTCCATTTCTTTGTCAATAGTAAGACCGTTCGTGCCCTTTTTTTGTCCTGTGTTGTCCAGAACACGCAACCATGTCTGGGTAGGAATGTCAACGATAGAGCTTTAGATAGACTTGGAATGTCTGGGAATGAATGAGAGAGAGAGAGAGAGAGAGAGAGAGAGAGAGAGAGAGAGAGAGAGAAGCGGAGGAGAGAGACTGAAAAGGAGAAGAGAGAGAGAGAGAGATCTGAGAGAGAGAGACTGAGAGAGAGAGAGAGAGAGAGAGAGAGAGAGAGAGAGAGAGAGAGAGAGAGAGAGAGAGCGAGAGAGGAATTATGTCACACGAGCGCTTTTTCCGGGAATTTGTTTTGGAAATTATCCAGATTTAGCTTGAAGGGGGTCTAATTGAGGCATATTTGGTCAATTTTTTTTTCATGGTCTTTCTTTCCTTTTTGTTGGGAAGAGGCATTTGAATTTATTAGCTTAAGGGCCACAACGCAAAAAAAACGGCTGGCTCCGAAAAGTATATAACCACATCATGTAAAATAGTTCCCACTCATGAAAATAGTAGAAGCCCTCGGGGTGAAAATAAAGTAATAATCCCGGCTCCGTGAAAATAGTATAAAAGTCGTCCCTCGTGAAAAAATAGTATATTCACCCACATGAAAATATCAAAAATTGCCCCTATCCCCCCTTCACGCTCGTGAAAACGAGTATAATATCCCTCCCGTCGAAACTAGTATAATCCCTCGTGAAAATAGTATAATCCCTCCTGAAAATAGCATAATCCCTCATGAAAATAGTATAATCCCTCGTGAAATTAGCATAATCCCTCGTGAAAATAGTATAATCCCTCGTGAAAATAGTATAATCCCTCGTGAAAATAGTATAATCCCTCGTGAAAAATAGTATAATCCCTCGTGAAGTA
>CM064506.1:20077474-20224046 GCA_032716605.1 Paralithodes platypus | reverse complement strand
GGCTGAATGGGGCCGAAGGGACACAAGCCAGGGAAAGAGAGAAAAGGAGAGAAAGGAAAAAAATGCCGGTGACCCCCCCCCCCCCATAAGATTCAGTTATGTAAGGTAGCGCTAATAAGTCATGTCTCACCTGTCATTACGTTTTGTTCGCTCTGTACTGTAATAATGTGTGTCAGATGTTGAATAGGGTGGGTATTTGGTTATGAGTGTTGTGGTAGGTGTGAGTGAGTGGTGAGGAGTAGCCCTGGTTCTGCAAGTGTCCTTGGTAGTACCGTACCACACACTGGTTGGTAATCAATAACACCTAAGTATGAACACACACACACATACACACACACACATACACACACACACACACACACATATATATGTACAGTATCTCACATTTACAGAACATGGTGGCATTAAGGGGAGGTATTTAGTTTGTTCCCTACGTTTTCATCAAGCTTAAAATTACACCCCCTAGACCCCCTTTCAAAATAAATGTGTACATTTCTCGGTAGAAAAATGTCCAGGCCGGAGGCCGGTTGCTCTTAAATTACAGGCTCGCTATCGCTCGCCAGGAAAAAATCGACACCTTAATGGCACGAAAGGTCTTAAAATTGACAGAAATGGGGCAAAATGTCTTAAATGTCCAAACTACTAGGGCGAACGTCTTAAAATCTCAAAAGCAATGGGGCTAAACATGAGGGAGAAAGGGGTCCAGAAAAAAATCCCTCAAGTGGAAATCTCCCCTGAACACCATCATTAAAATACCAAAACAAATGTTAAAATATGTTCTAGTTGTAATATAGGCTGATGTATAATCCTAGCACCTCTTACCATAAAAAAAAAAAAAAAAAAAAAAAAAAAAAAAAAAACACACATAATTTGTACAGCTCCAAATATTGATCATTCTTCTTATTAGTAACTTGACCATACGCGTGACCCCAGAATGTATATTATAGAATGTTGATAAATATAGACAAATTAATTAACACTCTCCCAAACCAGGCCATTATCACGTCCGTCAAGGGTTTAAGAGTAGCTGGACATGCAGGGATAGAGGTTAAGGGGAGATATATTATACAGTATATATATATATATATATATATATTACAGTATATTGTTAGTATAGCCTACTCCCTATATCTCGATCAGGATTTAAAGAACAAAATAAATCCCAAGAACCCCGTCGAGATAAATGTGTATACTTTTCGGTAAAAAAATGCCGGTTCCTCCAAAATTTCAGGCTCGCTCTCGCTCGCCTCCAAAAACATCAACAAATAAATGGCAGGAAAGGTCTTGATATTGACAACCTTCAGAGTATTTCAACTACACTGACACAGTATTTATTTCACATTTCCCCTTCCACTCTACATTAACCCCCCAACCAAATCTGTTGAGGATATACGAGTTTACCCAACCCTTTGCACTTTGTCTAGCCAAGTCAGGTGCAAGAGGAGAGACAAAAATATCGGATGACGTAAAACTTCGTAAGCTGACTTTAGACGAGCGGCAGGTAAAGGGTTGGAAGTAGATTTGCATAACAAAACCCGAGAAATTTATAAATTATCCATTGGGGCTTACTGGGTGCCGAAGGAAAGGCGATAGTTTTAATATGGCTTTGTGAAACGAGAGAGAGAGAGAGAGAGAGAGAGAGAGAGAGAGAGAGAGAGAGAGAGAGAGAGAGAGAGAGAATCAGAATCAGAATATTTATTTTTCCATTTTACAATGGTTCTTCACATAAAACATTAAAAAAATATTAAAATACATACATTATATACAGTATATATATACATATTTACAAAGAGAGAGAGAGAGAGAGAGAGAGAGAGAGAGAGAGAGAGAGAGAGAGAGAGAGAGAGAGAGAGAGAGAGAGAGAGAGAGAGAGTAAATCTGCCTACAAAACAGTGAAGACCAGCACAGGAGGAGAACATTGATGTATTATCCTTGTAGGAAGTGGGAGGCACTTATGTAGTGCTAAAGGAAAGCCTATAAGTGTAATGTCGCCCTACGAAATTAATTTTCAAATTTAAAGCAGTACCGGTATATATATATATATATATATATATATATATATATATATATATATATATATATACTCTGTATATATAACACAACCCGATACAATTCGGTATGACAGGCCAGCTTCACCACTAGTAATGTTATTAATAGATAACAATACCTCCATTCATCCCTACACCCAGGCTTGAATGAAGCTGATAATAGTGATAGATTAAAACGGTATATAGTCTTACATACCGGTACATACATACAAGTTTAAAGACCATTTTGTCCACAGAGAATGTGGTTACAGTCTGACGTTCTAAATGGCGGCTTTCCAGGCGGCCCTGTCAAGGACTACCTTTCTTGTCAAGTTTTATCATTTGAGATCGGACCGGAGTACCTGATCCCATGTCATTCTAGGTCTACCCCTACGCGCAGCTCCCCCCACGTTCACAGTCCAGCATTTCCTCACCCAGTTCTGATCATCCATTCTCTCCACATGTCCAAACCAACCAAGTCAGCTCGTGCGCATCACTTCACTGACACTCCTAATGCCCTGACGCCTTCTTAATTCCTCACTCGATACCCCGTCCCAGAGATTAATCCCACACATCCATCTCACCATTCTCTTCTCATTCCTTTCTATTCTATCGATATCCTCCGCTTTAACCGGCCACGTCTCCGAGGCACAGGTCATCGCACTCCTAACACGAGAGGTATTAACCTTCCCTTTAAGGTGGGGTGGGACCCCTCGCATGGTCTTGAGTGGCAGCAGCTCTCTAAACTTTCCCCAGCCACTTCTAACTCTAGCAATGGAGCCAGCTTCAACGACACCTCCGGCAGAAACCATATCGCCCAGGTAGCAGAACTTATTCACACATTCCAGCATTACACTGTCCAAATCAACACTAACAGGCGGGTCATTCAACACAAGATCTCCCTTGCACACTGCACATTCAAAATTTATGATTCTTGTCAAAGGTCCTTCTAGCTCCACTACGGTACATCTCTTGTGTACCCAGTCACTACAGATTCAACATTGGATTGAGTTACCGTACTTCCAACACACTGCGCATGGATAGTCGCCGCTTCTTTCCATAGTTCCACGGCCTACTCCACTTATCATGACCTTTGTTTTATCTATGTTAACTCTTAGCCATTATTTGCCATACCCTCCCTCCATCTTTTGAACTTTGCCTTTGCTTCCTGCACACTATCTGCGATAAGAACTAGATCGTCTGCATATAACAGCTCCCATGGGAGTCCTGTCCTAAAGTTCCTTGACATAGCCTCCAGGACCATCACAAACAGTAATGGGCTCAGCACTGAACCTTGGTAAACTCCAACTTTCACTGGGAACTCTTCGCTCAGGCCCCCATTCACTCTAACTGCTGCCCGTGACCCCTCATACATTTTCTTTATCACACGCACTAGCCACTCTTCTACTCCAAGTTTTCTCATAGCCCACAGCATTACTTCCCTGGGCACCCGGTCAAAGGCCTTCTCCAGGTCTACAAAAACTAGGTATAACTCCGTTTTTCTCTAAGAACCTCTCTTGCAGTTGCCTAAGAATGAAGATAGCATCAGTTGTGCCACGTCCCGGCATAAATCCAAACTGCATGTCGCTGATGGCAACACTTTCCCTGATCATGCATTCAAAGACACTTTCGCTGACTTTCATGACTTGATCGAGCATTTTCAAGTCCCTATAAATTCCCCTGTCTAAGGAGTCACACTTGCCTTTGTATATATTTACTATCACACTTTTCTGCCATGCATCGGTAATATTTTCCTCCTTTATGATACCATTAATCAGCTCAGTGACCAATTTTATCCCAATATCTCCAGCGGCTTTCCCGGACTTCATTTTATCATTAGCACTTTGAACAGCGTCGTACCCTATCAAAAGGCCTTGTACTGGGGCTGCAGTGCTAAGCTGTTCTCTGTTCCATTCAAACACCACATTAAGCAGTCTTTCATAATGCTCCTTCCATGCCTCTCTGATTTCATTTTCTGTGTAAACAGTCATGCCACTGTCATTATTTATGCATCTTACACCCACACGTCCTGACTAAAGTCCCTCACATTCTTAGATAATTTATAAACCCCATTGGTATTATTAGTGCTACAAATTTGTTCTATCACGCTATCCTGTATGGTTTTCTTTGCCTTGTAGACCTCTCTTGTAGCATTACGTTTGGTGGACAGGTATTCATCCTTGCTGCCACCTTCCTTCCATACTTTGAAACATCTCGTTGTTCTCTCTGACTGCAGCTTCGACATCGTTGTTCCACCACCAGGAGAACTTATGTCTGGGTGGCCCCTTTGTTTTGCCACAGACTTTGTCTGTGGTATCGAGGAGGCTGTGTTCTATAAAGTTCCATTTGCTATCAACATCATCTGGCCTAGCACCCATTGTCCACAAAATTATTTCCCCCACATACACTTACACGATCAGAATTTACTCTCTCTCTCACACAGACACACACACATTGAAAATCAACTAAACAATCACCCACAATAGCACCTACATACAATATCACCTTCACAAACACCCACAATAGCATCTACATACACATCACACAGAGCTATATTCAGGTCAGCCTCACCACTAATAATGTTATTCATGGAGGCAAGACAACCCTTCCTACCCTCCCCCCCCCCACACCCACCCACACACACACACACACACACAGAGCTATATTCAGGTCAGCTTCACCACTAATAATGTAATTCACGGAGACAACACAGCTCCTTCCTACTCACTCTCTCACACACAAAAGCGAACAACCAACATAACTCTCACCCCACACACACAGCCCCAACATAAGCTTCCACACACACACAGCCCCAACATAAGCTTCCACACACACACAGCCCCAACATAAGCTTCCACACACACACAGCCCCAACATAAGCTTCCACACACACACAGCCCCAACATAAGCTTCCACACACACACAGCCCCAACATAAGCTTCCACACACACACACAGCCCCAACATAAGCTTCCACACACACACAGCCCCAACATAAGCTTCCACACACACACACAGCCCCAACATAAGCTTCCACACACACACAGCCCCAACATAAGCTTCCACACACACACACAGCCCCAACATAAGCTTCCACACACACAGCCCCAACATAAGCTTCCACACACACACAGCCCCAAACATAACTTCACACACACACAGCCCCCCAACATAAGCTTCCAAACACACCACACAGCCCCAACATAAGCTTCCACACACACACAGCCCCAACATAAAGCTTCAACACACACGCACGCCCCACAATAACACACACACAGCCCCAACATAAGCTTCCACACACACACACACACACACACACACACACACAGCCCCAACATAAGCTTCCACACACACACACACACACACAGCCCCAACATAAGCTTCCACACACACACACACACAGCCCCAACATAAGCTTCCACACACACACACACACACACACACAGCCCCAACATAAGCTTCCACACACACACACACACACAGCCCCAACATAAGCTTCCACACGCACACACACTCACAGCCCCAACATAAGCTTCCACACACACACACACACACACACACACACAGCCCCAACATAAGCTTCCACACACACACACACACAGCCCCAACATAAGCTTCCACACGCGCACACACACACACACACACACACACACAGCCCCAACATAAGCTTCCACACACACACACACACACACACACACACACAGCCCCAACATAAGCTTCCACACACACACACACACAGCCCCAACATAAGCTTCCACACACACACACACACACACACAGCCCCAACATAAGCTTCCACACACACACACACACACACACAGCCCCAACATAAGCTTCCACACACACACACACACAGCCCCAACATAAGTTTCCACACACACACACAGCCCCAACATAAGCTTCCACACACACACACAGCCCCAACATAAGTTTCCACACACACACACACACACACAGCCCCAACATAAGCTTCCACACACACACACACACAGCCCCAACATAAGCTTCCACACACACACACACACAGCCCCAACATAAGCTTCCACACACACACACAGCCCCAACATAAGCTTCCACACACACACACACAGCCCCGACATAAGCTTCTACACACACACACATATACACACACACACACACACACACACACACACACTAGGAGGCTCCCAGCCTACACTTTCATTAAATTCCCAACCGGAAGTAATTGTCTGGGCTTGTTCTGCCTGGTTACATGTGGTTGAGGTGTAATTGTCACCTCTTATTTTTGCGATATATAAACCGTATATACAGTATATATACTGTATATAATTAATGTATTTTTGTGTTATTTATTTAATTATTTATTTATGTATTCGTTCACTTATATTTGATTGAAACTTGGTTTTATTATTTATTTATTTTGTATATACTTTATATACGGTACTTATATTGTTTGTTTTGCCTTTGTTTTGTTTTGTGTGTGCCTATGTGCTTCGTTTCATACTAACCTACAGAGTTGAATGTCCAGCCACTCTTAAATACCTGGATGGACGTGATAATGGCCTGGTTTTGGGAGCTTATTAATATTGTTTTTCAGATTTATCAACATTATTATGATATTTTTGGTCACGTATTTGGTCAAGTTACTATTAAGATGAATTGTCAGTGTTATGAGCAGAACAAATCACATCACAATTGTCAGTGTTATGAGCAGAACAAATCACATCACAATTGTCAGTGTTATGAGCAGAACAAATCACATCACAATTGTCAGTGTTATGAGCAGAACAAATCACATCACAATTGTCAGTGTTATGAGCAGAACAAATCACATCATAATTGACAGTGTTATGAGCAGAACAAATCACATCACAATTGTCAGTGTTATGAGCAGAACAAATCACATCACAATCAAATCACCTTCCTAAGAAGAGGAAAATCGTCTACCGAGTGCCAGAATATAATATATAATACCGTTCAGAGAGTTAACCAGTTCAGTACCATTATATTAAATTGTCCACCTCAATTCAGGAACATAAATAAAGAGGTTTGTATCCCCCCTCACTGGCGGGGATGGAGGGATCATATTAGCTTTATTTATTGGTGGGGAGGGACAATGGGAATAAGATTGTATGCGTTTCTGATAGTGGGAATTGGGGTAGCACGGTTTCATTGATTTGGGAATACGTCTTCAATATACAGTACGGTACATGTATATACAGTACAGTACATATACAGTATTACGTGTGCCTTCGGTAGGCTAAGGGGAGATGGGTCGTTTTTCTAGATCCACCCCCTTCTTCTCCCTATGTTTAGCCCCATTAGTTTGCAGATTTTGTTTATGTTTGGCCCATTAGTTTGGCGATGTTAAGACCTTTCACCCTATTTCTTTGTCAATATTAAAACTTTTCATGTCATTTAGGTGACGATTTTTTCCTGACGAGCGATAGCGAGCCTGTAATTTAAGAGAAACCGGCCTTTGGCCGGGACATTTTTCTATCGAAAATTGTACAAATGTAGGCCTATCTTGGAGGGTTTTGAGCGAGTGTTTGTTTAAGCTTGATGGAGGTTTAGGGAGGAAACTAATAAAATAATAAAAAGATACATTAATTAGCAAATAAAAACGATCATCCCCTTTTAAAGCTTTTATGAAACTAGGGAAGGATATAGGGTACGGTACCGGTAGCTAAAAGGATTTATTGGGATAGTTTGTAGCCGTTTCATTGGTAGACGTCCTTCCTTAACTAAATACAATCGTCTAATAGTTGCCACAATATAATGAAAAGGACGTCACTGGTACCGTACTCAATGGGTCAATAGACGATTGTATTCTGACGAGCAAGCGTATATGGAAGTCAGAGGGTTGATTGAGATTGCTCTTTGTCCTTATAATGCCCACCGCTCCTTCCTAAGCCGTATACAATAGTCTTATGATAGCCAGAATAAACTGCTAAAATGCGTCATAATCCTCAAAGGGTTAAACATCTACGGAAAGGGTTAACCCGTACAGTACCGGTGACTTTGTTTTCTTTATATATATTGTGGCAACTATTAGAAGAGTTTATTCAGATTAGGAAGGACCTCAGGCAATAATAAGGTTTCAAACTATCTCAACCAACCCTTTTAACCACCACAGAGCCTTCCTAAGCTGCACAATATCGTCTAATTATAGCTAGAATATAAGAAAACACACGTCGCTGGTATTCAAAGGGTTAAGGGAGCCAAACTCGTTTTTTTTTGTTTATCTTTCTCTCCCTCTCTCTTTGGCTTGTATCCATTCGGACCCATTCAGCTTACTGTTTTAAGACGTTTACCCCCATCCAGGTGTCAATATTTTCCTGGCGAGCGGTAGCGAGCCAGCATATATATATTTTTGTTTTGACAGCAAGCTAAAATTGTAAATTTTTCGATAGAAAAATTTCTCCGGCGAAGCCGGATTTCTCCATACGATGCTGGCTTGCTATCGCTCGCCAGGAAGAAATAGACATCTGGATGGGGATAAACGTCCTAAAACAGTTGGATGAATGGGGCCGATTGGACACAAGCCAGGGAAAGAGAGAAAAGGAGAGCAAGATAAAAAAAAAAAGACGGTGACCCCCCCGGGGAGGCTGAACCTTACACCCCCAATTCACCCTGTACAAGATATTTTGTTTCTGGCATTATACCATCTTAACCCTTAACTGGCGGCGCGCAACATATGTCGAGTGAAATAAATTTGGACTATGTGGCGGTGCACGACAGCTGTCGAGTGCCATTTTCAGCATGTAATGTTGCTGAGAGAGAGAGCTGAGCGGTGGGACGAGCGTAGTAACCTTATGACCGCTCCCCACGACCACCGTGGACCTACTGAACTGTATTCCACCCTTCTCCCCCCTTTCTCACTCGCTACACAGGGAATTATGTACGGAAATTACCTTATTTTAGGGTTTTTGCACTTGTGTTGCACGATCGTTGCAAGAGAACCAGTGGTCGTACAAGGATGGTTCGGGTGTCATTGGAAAGCTCTGTTTACGCCCTTTCAGGGATAGATACTTGTTTTACGCTCTGGGTCTTGTGTATGCATGAAAATGAGCACGGAAACAACCCTATTTAGGGTTAAAAAAAACGCTGGACGGTACATAGAAATTACCGCCTAGGCCGCTCTTAAGGTGTTAATACCAATGGAAATACTAAGACTCGCTGACAAAAAAATCAGCTCTCTATGTGCGTGCGCGCGAGCGCAGAATTTCATTGCACTATATGAAAAATAAACTAGTCATTGAAAAAAAATCAAATTTCCCGCAATTTTTCTCTGGCGTATCCTACAAGCATCCCCTACAACTAAATGATCTAGTTTTCCCATATTGAATAATAGAAGGTGCTGAAAAAAATATATAATATATATATATATATTTTTTTTTTTTTTTGGGTAGCGCAAAATTCGACATGAAAAATGTCGAATCTTGGAAAATATGGGAGATGCGGCCAGTATCTAATCATATTACCATTGCTATATAGTCCGATATATAGTGTGTAGAAGGGGAACGAAGCAGAGCAATATACAAAAATGTAGTGGCACTTGGAGTTGCCAATATATGATCTCTAGAAATCGCAAATTTTTAAAATTCATATCCATGAAGTGACAATTTTGGGGAAAATAACTAAGTTACTCCTGCCAGAGACATTTTCTATTACTAAGCTGTTAGAGAAAACCAAGTTATATGGGACACTAATGTAAAACATCTTGTTGCATTGGCTCTAAAAATCGTTATACACATTTTTTTTACAAAATCCATGATATTGGGGGCCACAGGGGGGGGGGGGGGGGGGCTAGGGATGTCATATGGGTGTTTATGCCCTCGTATGATAATTTCTATTGTTTACAGAAGCCTTTTAGACAAACAACACCAACAAAAAACAAAATTGGCTGAGGGTAAAAAATTTCGTTGATTGGGGGTTGTGGTTGAACCCCCGTTCGGGGGGGGGGGGGGGGTTTATGGATGCGATATGTGTTTTTTTTTGCCTTCCTATGCTATTCTCCTATGTTGAAAGAAGCATTTTAGAAGAAGAATTGGGGGTGTAAGGTTCTGCCTCTCCTTAACGTAATCAAGTATTGGCCAAAGGGTTACGTTGCCCCAGTGGTCGTAATAGAACCCCGACTGTGTGCCTTCGGTAAAGTCGGGCTTAATGGGAGATTTGTATTTATTCGTTTATTTATTATGTATTTTGTATTTTGTTCTATACAGTATATATATATATATATATATTGTGTATATATATATATATATGTGTGTTTTGTTTTTTCAGTTTCATCCTTAGACCTCCATCAAGCTGTAAAAGCACTCCCTAAACCCCTGTCAAGATAAATTTGTATATTTTTCGATAAAAAAACGTCCCAGCCAAAGTCCGAATCCTCTTAAAATTACAGGCTCGCTATCGCTTGCCAGGATAAAATCGACACCTAAATAGCACATAAGATTTAATATTTTAATATAATAAAGAAATGGGGACGTAAAGTCTTAAAATCGCCAAACTAATGGGCTGAACGTCTTAATATAAAAGAAAAACAAAGGAGTTAAACATCAGGGAGAAGGGGGTCCAAAAAAATAAACTACGTTCCCTTAACAAATTAGTCTAGCACCGTTAGTGAACCTGAGAATTGGTTAGAATACAATACGGGGATTCGGTGAGATCTGTTCCTTGCTTGAAATACGTATTTCTATTACAAAATATGTGAGACCAATAAGCAGAACAATATAATATACCCATTGATTGCTTCATTTATAAAAGTACCGTACATAGTTTATTTAGTAGCCTAGTGAGAGAGAGAGAGAGAGAGAGAGAGAGAG
This sequence comes from Paralithodes platypus, assembly GCA_032716605.1. Lineage (NCBI taxonomy): Eukaryota > Metazoa > Arthropoda > Malacostraca > Decapoda > Lithodidae > Paralithodes > Paralithodes platypus. The sequence goes on along the minus strand of CM064506.1, from coordinate 20,213,213 downwards.
AGAGAGAGAGAGAGAGAGAGAGAGAGAGAGAGAGAGAGAGATATAATATATACCGGTAGCATATAATATATACCGGTAAAATATATATATATATATATATATATATATATATATATATATATATATATATATATATATATATATATATATATATATATATATATATATATACAAGCCAACCACCACTGCAACACGATCCAGACTAATGAAAATACCTTGTGCCTCCGTGTTGGAGACTGGTTCGCTAAACGCGGTCATTTGTTGAATACGGCCGAGCAATGCGGGGATAAATACTTGTATGACCCCTTACAATTATATATACCGGGTATATATATATACCGGGTATATATATATACCGGGTATATATATATATATATATATATATATATATATATATATATATATATATATATATATATATATATATATATATACCGTATATATATATATATAACTCTTGCAAATTTGTATAATAACTGACGATCTACGAAAGTAGAGAAATGCATTTTAACACTTTTACATAAACATTATTTTAATATGTACACAACAGTCCGAGCCTTCTAATAAGATACTCGGACATACTTTGTAAACCCTTATTTTGTGCATGCAATATATTTTAGATGCAATTTAATTTTAGCACTAACATTTTTTAAACTTTGTGCAGTGAACCTACCCTTTTCTACACACCTTTAGTGTGGAAACATATTCGCATATAATATATATAATATATATAATATATATAATATATACCGGTACTGTATATATATATATATGAATAAATTAATTAATAGACCACAAACCCAGCCACTAGCCCTTTAACCCCTTAACCCCTTCACAACCATAGCCAAATGTTCATCATATTCTGGTTATTATCAGATAATTTTCTTTAGTCAGTAGACCTAATCTACCAATACGGGTCAAATGCGTAAATACATTCTCAATAAACTCTCGTAGTCACACAGGTCCTTCTAAAATTTCATAAAATCGTCTAATTTTAGCCAGAATCAAAGGTAAAAAGGCGTCATGGTGCTGAAGGAGTTACCGGGTAAGCCACACAGTCTCAGAATATACTCATTACCAAAGAAATGAGGCGAAAGATATTAAAATCGACAAACTAATGGGCCGAACGTCATCAAATCTCAAAACCAATGGGGCTAAACACGAGGGAGAAGGGGGTCTAGACAAACGACCCATCTCCCCTTAATATACAGCTCATTAGGGACTGGCACGAAGTATATAATTGGGAAAAGGGGGGGGGGGAATTCAGGTTCACAGCAGATTTTTCGCGATTATTTTCCCCAGTATAATATTTTGTGTTCGGAAGCCAAGTACGAACATTGATTATTGGTCATTAAGGTTCATTAGGTAGATTTTCATTAATTACCGGTACTCACAGGGGAATAAAAACAAATAGAAAAATGGGGAATGGGCCTGAGAAAATAGATACGGTAGATAGATAGATATAGATAGATAGATAGATAGATAGATACAGACAGACAGATAGCTAGATAGAAAGATACCGGTAGCTACATAGATATAGATAGATAGAGAGAGATATAGATATAGATACGGTAGATAGATAGATAGAGATAGAATAGCCTATATATGTAATGGTTAACTTCTTTACAAACACAATTACTCTTAAGATCATGACGCATTTTGACAGTATATTCCGTATATATCGGTCTTGATGGTGTAATGGATAAAGCGTTTAAGATCTGTATATAGTAACCTAGGTTCGAATCCCGGTAGGATCACATGCATTCATTAATTTCATTGGGAAGTGTTTGGTGTTGGGAGTGAAACTAATACATCAGATTATTATTATTATTATTATTATTATTATTATTTTTTTTTTATTTTTTTATTTTTTTTTTTTTTTATAAAGATTTATTAGTTTTGAGAACTTATCAGATTATCTTTATACGATCTTATATAGCTTAGGAAGGATCTGGTCTAGTGTTTTGGATACGCTCTGATAACGAATCTCCCCGATGATATTAAGGGGAGATGGGTCGTTTTTCTGGTCCCTCTTCTCCTTCATGTTTAGCCCCATTAGTTTTGATATAGTTACATTAGTTTGGCGATTTTAGGACCTTTCACCCCATTTATTTGACAAAATTAAGACTTTTCGTGTCATTTAGGTGTCGATTTTTTTCCTGGCGAGCGATAGTGAGCCTGTATTTTAAGAAGAACTGGCCTTTGGCCGGGACATTTTTCTATCGAACAATGTACACATTTATCTTGGAAGGAGGGTGTTAGGCGGGTGTTTAGATATGCTCGATGGAGGTCTAGGGAGGAAACTAAAACAAAATCGTAAAAAGATGCATAAATGAGCAAATAAATACACCCATCCCCCTTAACTCTTTCAAGATATAATACGCGACGCAAACAAACACACACGCACAAACACACACGCACAAACACACGCGCACAAACACACCCGCAAAATTACACACGCACAAACACACCCGCAAAATTACACCCGCACAAATACACGCGCACAAACACACGCGCAAAATTACGCACGCACAAACACACGCGCACAAACACACCCGCAAAATAACACACGCGCACAAACACACCCGCAAAATTACGCACGCACAAACACACCCGCAAAATTACACACGCACAAACACACGCGCACAAAAACAAGCACATAAACACACAAACTCACGTACACATGCATTAGGGAACACCAGGCAAGAGACCTTTATTGTTTAAGGGAGCCCACCTCGCTTGTTTTCTTTCTCTCCCTCTCTCTTTGGCTTGTATCCATTCGGCACCATTCAGCCTACTGTTTTAAGACGTTTACCCCCATCCAGGTGTCAATATTTTTCTGGCGAGCGGTAGCGAGCCAGCATATATATATTTTTGTTTTGACAGCAAGCTAAATTTGTAAATTTTTCGATAGAAAAATATCTCCGGCGAAACCGGATTTCTCCATACAATGCTGGCTCGCTATCGCTCGCCAGGAAGAAATCGACACCTGGATGGGGATAAACGTCTAAAAACAGTTGGCTGAATGGGGCCGAATGGATACAAGCCAGAGAAAGAGAGAAAAGGAGAGAAAGGTAAACAAAAAAACGGTGACCCCCCTTAAAAATAATTCCACTAAGTACGGCAGAACCGCTTTTAACTGAAATATAGAAACAGCCTTGTACATAAAAGCACTCTGATAATTACCATGTACAGTAGATGCGATACCCAGGCTACCGGTATTTTAAGAGCATGGAAGCAATGGGTACACTTTTCTGCACTAGGCCCTATATATACCTTGTTCCATATAACGACCTATCTCCGTCTTTTTAACTTTATTCTGGCTACTACTAGACGATTTTATTCAGTGTAAAAGGGCCTCCAGCAATTAACAGGCTTCGAACTATCTCACTTAACCCTTTTTACTACCACAGATCCTTCTTAAGCTGCACAAAATCCTCTAAATATAGCTAGAACAATACTAAAAAGACTTAGCCGGTAAAGAAGGGGTTACCGGTAAGAGACGAAACTGGGAATATTTCCAAATATTCCATCAGTGCATCAGAATCGGTAAGTAACTTCTAGAGACTTTTTCGTAAACTGACCAAAATCGTCTCGAAATATAGGCTATACCCTGTTCCAGATAGGTAGGCCAGAACTCGTACCCTTTCACCTCTGTAACTCAAAAAGGGCTAGAGCAAATGGGCTGTAAATTTCCACACCTATTCCGTGGCTGACCCTTCTCAAATGGTAGAAATATTAGCTCGATTAGTCGTTTGTGAGTTAAAGAGGTTAATGTTCAACCGTTTTGGCCTACTCACTTGGAATAGGGTATAGCTATAGAATGCAAAAGAAGTCACCCTCTCATTGAAAGGGTTAAGTAGAATAAAACTAAATCATTCAGTCCCACATACCCGCTTCCCGCCATTACTGTTAAGTATAGAGTGGGCAGTAGAGGGTTAAGGAGGGTAGGGTGTATATTACTGTTAGTGGGCAGTAAAGGGTTAAGGAGGGTAGGGTGTATATTACTGTTAGTGGGCAGTAGAGGGTTAAGGAGGGTAGGGTGTATATTACTGTTAGTGGGCAGTAGAGGGTTAAGGAGGGTAGGGTGTATATTACTGTTAGTGGGCAGTAGAGGGTTAAGGAGGGTAGGGTGTATATTACTGTTAGTGGGCAGTAGAGGGTTAAGGAGGGTAGGGTGTATATTACTGTTAGTGGGCAGTAGAGGGTTAAGGAGGGTAGGGTGTATATTACTGTTAGTGGGCAGTAGAGGGTTAAGGAGGGTAGGGTGTATATTACTCTTAGTGGGCAGTAGAGGGTTAAGGAGGGTAGGGTGTATATTACTGTTAGTGGGCAGTAGAGGGTTAAGGAGGGTAGGGTGTATATTACTGTTAGTGGGCAGTAGAGGGTTAAGGAGGGTAGGGTGTATATTACTGTTAGTGGGCAGTAGAGGGTTAAGGAGGGTAGGTTGTATATTACTGTTAGTGGGCAGTAGAGGGTTAAGGAGGGTAGGGTGTATATTACTCTTAGTGGGCAGTAGAGGGTTAAGGAGGGTAGGTTGTATATTACTGTTCGTGGGCAGTAGAGGGTTAAGGAGGGTAGGGTGTATATTACTCTTAGTGGGCAGTAGAGGGTTAAGGAGGGTAGGGTGTATATTACTGTTAGTGGGCAGTAGAGGGTTAAGGAGGGTAGGGTGTATATTACTGTTAGTGGGCAGTAGAGGGTTAAGGAGGGTAGGGTGTATATTACTGTTAGTGGGCAGTAGAGGGTTAAGGAGGGTAGGGTGTATATTACTCTTAGTGGGCAGTAGAGGGTTAAGGAGGGTAGGGTGTATATATTACTGTTAGTGGGCAGTAGAGGGTTAAGGAGGGTAGGTTGTATATTACTGTTAGTGGGCAGTAGAGGGTTAAGGAGGGTAGGGTGTATATTACTCTTAGTGGGCAGTAGAGGGTTAAGGAGGGTAGGGTGTATATTACTGTTAGTGGGCAGTAGAGGGTTAAGGAGGGTAGGGTGTATATTACTGTTAGTGGGCAGTAGAGGGTTAAGGAGGGTAGGGTGTATATTACTGTTAGTGGGCAGTAGAGGGTTAAGGAGGGTAGGTTGTATATTACTGTTAGTGGGCAGTAGAGGGTTAAGGAGGGTAGGGTGTATATTACTCTTAGTGGGCAGTAGAGGGTTAAGGAGGGTAGGGTATATATTACTGTTAGTGGGCAGTAGAGGGTTAAGGAGGGTAGGGTGTATATTACTGTTAGTGGGCAGTAGAGGGTTAAGGAGGGTAGGTTGTATATTACTGTTAGTGGGCAGTAGAGGGTTAAGGAGGGTAGGGTGTATATTACTCTTAGTGGGCAGTAGAGGGTTAAGGGGAGGTGTTTAGTATATTCCCTTAACCTCCATCAAACTTAAAATTACACCCCCTTGACCCCCTCTCAAGATTAATTTGTAAATTTTTCGGTGGAAAAATGTCCGGGCCGAAGGCCGGTTATTCTTAAATTGCAGGCTCGCTATCGCTCGCCAGGAAAAAATAGACACCTAAATGGCACGAAATGTCTTAAAATTTACAGAAATGGGGTGAAAGTTCTTAAAATCGCCAAACTAATGGGGCGAACGTCTTAAAATCTCAAAAACAATGGGGCTAAACATGAGGGAGAAAGGAGTCTAGAAAAAAATCCCTCAAGTGGGTGTATATTTTGGTCTATTTATTAATTTACATATTTTAGTTTCCTCGCTAGACCTCCATCAAGCTTAAAAAAACACCCCCCACCCTAGACCCTCTTTCGAGATACATTGTATATTTCTCGGTAGAAAAATGTCCAGGCCAAAGGCCGGTTCCTCCTAAAATTACAGGCTCGCTATTGCTCGCCAGGGAAAAAATCGACACCTAAATCGCACGAAAGGTCCTAATGTTGGCAAAGAAATGAGTCGAAAGATCTTAAAATCGACAAACTAATGGAACGAACGTCTTACAATCTCAAAACTAATGGGGGTAAACATGAGGGAGAAGGGGGTCCACAAAACAAAACAAATACCTATCCCGTAAGTAGAATAAAAGTGCCCCTCATTCACTCCCACCTTCCCTCCATTACAGTAAAGTCTAGAGTGGGTAGTGAAGGGTTAAGGCTCTCGGCAGTAAAGGGTTAAGGGGACCGACCTGCTTTTTTCTCTCTGGCTTTATCCATTCGGCCTCAATCAGCCTACTGTTTTAAGACGTTCCTCCCAATCCAGGTGTTGATTTCTTCCAGGCGAGCAATATCGAGCCACCATAGTATGAACAAAATCGGCTTCACCGGAGACATTTTTCTTTTGAAAAATTTACAATTTTAGCCTACTGTCAAAATTTCTGTTAAAAATAAGCTGGCTGTTACCGCTCGCCAAGAAAAAATAGACACCTGGATGAGAATTAAAGTTTTAAAACAGTAGGCTGAATGGGGCCGAATGGATACAACCAAGAGAAAAAGGGAAAAAAGAGAGAAAACAAATAAACGAGGTGGGCCCCCTTAAGACTCTCGGCAGTAAAGGGTTAAAGCTCTCGTCACTGGTTAACGTCTTCAGTTTAAGTCACCCCTTAATTCGTGACCGGTAATACAATGTGTAGGGGGAGGGGGGGTGGTCTATGGAGGTACAGTTGGCCAAATAAGTCGTGTAGTTGCTGTCATTACGTTTGGCTCGCTGTATCCTGTATTAATGTCTGTCAGATGTTGAATAGGGTGGGTAACTGTAGGAACATGTTTGTGTATTTCACTCGATATGAAGAAATGAAGCTTAGATAATGGTGATACTAATTATGCCTATTGATCGAAATATACTTGGTGCCGCGACATCACTTATTTGGCCAACTGTACAGTTGTACAAATAAGTTATGTTCCTCGTCGTGATCTCTTACGTATGAAAGTATAATTAGTATATAGGAATGCATGGGGAGTGTGGTTTCTTTTAATAAACAGTTGACTAGTCCGATGAGATAACCACTGCTCAAGAAACTACACTCGTAATTCAATCATGCACATTATATTTGTCCATAGCCTACAAGATCACGGGGAGGAACAGAACTTATGTGGACGACTGTACGCAAAAAATACTCTGTAGATCTTCACGAGACTGTTTACCATTCACTATTATGTGCGTATTCTCATGACCTAACCTGAGTGCCTTTAAGACTCACAATTGCAATACTTTCAAATTACAATGAATTACAGGGAATATTGTCCTCAAGAGAGAGAAAAGAGAAGAGAGAGAGAGAAAGAGAGAGTTACTTTCCTCTAAGCACCATACTGCCTCCCATCTCCTATCTTTATATTACACTCTGAAGTGGAGGTATTTGTTTTTCTGGACCTGCCTCATGATATTTTAAGACGTTTACCTCATTAGTTCGTTCCATTAGTTCCGGCCGTGGGCTGGCAAATTTGTCTTCCTAAAAGTTACACATTTATCTCAAAGGGAGGTGTTGGGGGTATATATTTTATGCTTGAAAAAGGTTTCGGGAGGAATAAAAAAAAATATATATATAAATAAAAAAATAAATAATAATAACTAAATATATCAATAAACCCTATACCTTTTCAATAATACAATCCTATTCACATACCGTACTAACCTTCCTTCGGGACCAGACTACATTACCGTGAATTTCGTGAGCTATAATCAACTATACACACCGGCCAAAACAGTCTCCGTAAACATGATTCAACACGCAGGAGATAATCGCTACCATTAACGTTTTTATTTATGGAATAACTATGTGGGGAGGGTAGGGGGGGGGGGGTCTGATCGCTATTAAAAGGGATAGATAGATAGATTATATCTATCTATCTATCTATCTATCTATCTATATCTCTCTCTCTCTCTATATATATATATATATATATATATATATATATATACAGTATATACTGTATATATATAGGCTATATGGAGAGAGAGAGAGAGAGAGAGAGAAGATAAAAAACACCATCTGAGGAAGAGCACTTTATTGACACGTTTCGCAGATAGGCCTAGCTTCATCAGGTCACTGACCTGATGAAGCTATCTGCGAAACGTTGTCAATAAAGTGCTCTTCCTCAGATGGTGTTTTTTATCCATTCTGTCTACTTTTCAAGTACCACTCAACAGAAGATAGAGATACTGGATGCCGCGATCTCACTTATTTGGCCGACTGTACTCAGACCCAACTGCACACTTACCCCAGCTGGCTCGGTTTAGATGGCAAAGCTGGCGATGTCGATATTTAATGAAAGCTTGGGATCGGAGAAGGTGGTGTTGTACCGGCCTTAATAGCTCGGTAACTCCCAGAACAATGTGGCCCCCGATGGTGTTAACGAGTCTAAAGAGCCGGGAATGGAACAGTACGAATGGAACAGACAGAATGAAACACGAGAATGGAACAGACATATTGGCGCACAAAGATTGGAAAAGAGTGATTGGAACAGAGCGATTGGAACATGTAATGAAACAGAGTGAATGGAACAGAGCGAAAGGAACACGGGGAATGGAACACCGATAATTAAACACCAAAACGGAACGAAGACAGGAGGGGGGGGGGGGGGGTAGAGAGACTGTGAAGCAATGCGAAACAGAAGAGGAAATAAGGTAAAATTACGAAACAGTGAGGAGTGAACGAGAGCGAGAGCGAGAGAGAGAGGATAAAACAGCGAATGAAACACCGAACTGAACATGGGGATAGGAACACGGAATGGAAAACCCGAGAACCGAAAACGGAAATGAAATACCGTACCGAGAAAAGAAAACAGGATACAAAACGGGGAACGGAAAACAGAGAAAAGAGCACGGGAAATAGAAAACGGAGAAAATAACACGGGAAATGGAAAACGGAGAAAAGAACACAGAGAATGGACCAAATACAGGCGAATAGGAATAGCAGGAGGAGAAATACAACACCGAGAAGTGGGAGGAAGGAAAATACGAAAGAGAGAGAAAGTTGGAGGAATAGAACCGAGGGAATTGAATATAGAAAGACTAAGTAAATAATTATAAGGAACGGGGAAGGAAATCGAAACACAGAAGAGCAATATATTAACCTTTTGTAGACTATGACTCATTTTGACAGTTTATTCTGGCTGTCATAAGACGATTTTATACAGATTAGGAAGGAGCTGTGGGAATTATAGCGATAAAGACGATCTAAATTAACCCTCTGACTTCCATATACCCTTCTGAATCTCCATAAAATCGTCTAAATAATAGCCAGAAAACAGAACAGAAATGCGTCATCGTATCTTGTAAGAGTTAAGGAGATAATGCAAACGCCTCTACCCCTCTGTTCCTCTTCTCTCTCTCTCTCTCTCTCTCTCTCTCTCTCTCTCTCTGTTACAATATTAGGTTACTCGTTAACTCACACTAAGAGAATATAATTATGGTGAAAACAAATATATTGATAAATAGAAACATTGGTAGACACAGAGACATATAGAGATAAAACATATATAAACACATCTGAAAACAAATTGGTCAGTATCAAGGTCACGTACCTTTTTTTCTTTTTTAGGTTGTTTTTTTTTATTTTTAATATTTAACTTTATTTTATTATTATTATTACTATTAGCCTATTATTGTTATTATTATTTTTTTTTTTTTTATTTATTTTTTTTTTTTTTGCGTTTTGAATTTTGGTTTAAATGCATTATTACCCATTATCCTAGGATTTGTAAATATAGCCCCAAGGGAAACAGAATGGGTTTGAGGGCCGAGGGCCTAACCCCCCCGCCCCCCCCCCCCCCCCCCCCCCACCACTAACACACTCTGAACACCACCCCACCCCCACTAATACACCCCTATCCCCAACCCCCTTCATCACCAAGACCACCAATTAAATTTTCCTTGATACATAGGCTAGGCTACCGGTACATCACTATGGTATAGGTACCGGTATATAGTGCAGATACATAAAGAAAGCCTATCAGACAGCTCTAGTACCTCGCTGTTCTTCCTACAATCCGGCGTTCTAATTTTCTTTGTTAGTGATATAAATTATACATATATATATATATACATATATACGGTATATATACAATTATACATATATATATATATATATATATATATATATATATATATATATATATATATATATATGTTTCTAGTCTCTCAGTGGGGATCGAACCATCGACCATCAGGATGATAGCCGACGCTTTAATCAATTACACCACGGCAGTCTGGTGTAATTGATTAAAGCGTCGGCTATCATCCTGATGGTCGATGGTTCGATCCCCACTGAGAGACTAGAAACATTTAGCGGCTCACGTGTATTTGTGATATATTCTCAATATATATATATATATATATATATATTATATATTATATATATATTCATAGACTACAGTAGATATGGACTGAACACGAAAATGAAACTTTGCAGTAAGGGACCCAAAATCGGTGAACAAACCCCCAAGTTCGAACCTCGAAACCGCGAAAATATGACATTTTCGCGGTTTCGAGGTTCGAACTTGGGGGTTCGCTTTCGAATTTTGGGTCCCTTACTGCAAAGTTTCATTTTCGTGTCCAGTCCAGCTCTACTGTAGTCTATGATATATTATATAACTCTCAGAACAATGTGGCCCCGATTGTATTAACAAGTCTAAAGAGCCGGGAATGGAACAGAGCAAATGGAACAGACATTATTAGAACACGGGAATGGAACAGACCTATTGGCGCACAAAGATTGGCAAAGAGCGATTGGAACAGGAATTAATGCATTCATTATATACCGGTAACTATTAGCGCGTTTTTCAAAGGCACAAAGAGGCATAGATTACCATAGATTACCATAGATTACCATAGATTACCAGACAGAAGCAGACAGCCTCCCGAGATTGTCTGGTAGTCTTTGGTCAGCTCGGCCAAGACCAAAGATTAACGGACTCTGGGGGTGTGGCCACCAGCCGGGAGGCAGGACTCTGGTGACAGTTTCAGCCACTCACAGCCTTCGTTACAAGGCATGATTCGAATGTTAGACAACTGACAGGGGTGAGTGTTGTAAATATTATGTCCTTCATATACTTAAAATTATTTCGAATGAATTAGAGTCCTTTGCATTCCTATAGAGTTGGGAAGTAATATTATTGTTTAATTAACACATTTGTCTCTGAATTATGCTTTTTTATTATATATATTTAACAATTATAGGTCTGCCATGAGCAACTTGCCAGTTTTTCAAAACATAAAAACTCTATGGTCCACAGTGTCTTTGAAAAACGCGCTATTAAATATAGGTACCGGTAGTGTAGGTACATAAATAAAGCCTATGAGACAGTTCTAGTACCTCGCTATTCCTCCACCTCACACACACCCTAACTCTCTGCCTTTCAGCCTGGTATCCTTCGCGCCCCTTTATCGGTGTAACTTGTCTCCTCCCTCACACTGGGTTGAGGTAAAGTGTTGCAAGTGCCTACCCCCCCCCCCCCCCCATCTCTCTCTCTCTCTTTATCTCCGTTACTCTCTCCCTCCCTCCTTCCCTCTCACCCTTTCTCTCCGTTACTCTCTCCCTTCCTCCCTCCCTCTCTCTCTCTTTCTCTCCGTTACTCCCTCTCACCCTTTCTCTCCGTTACTCTCTCCCATCCTCCCTCCCTCCCCCTCTCTCTCTTTCTCTCCGTTACTCCCTCTAACCCTTTCTCTCCGTTACTCTCTCCGGAAAATTTTGATTTTAATGTATACCGATAACTAATTTTCCCAGGGTTTTTAATTTTGGAATCTGTTATTTTTCATCACTATATAGTGTTTGGATTGTATTACAAACCTCGGAAAAAACGTTTTCCCCCATTAGGCCCTATCCAACGATCTTAATTAAGACACGCCGCCCGATAGTGGGGAGGGCTATGAAGATCAGGGAAAAATAGGGGTTAATTGTGTAAACCGGCGATAATAACACATTTTAGCAAACCCTGGTTCTGTTTTAAGGTGTTGAAAAACCATAAAACCCAAGATTTCGAAAACTCGAGCCAGGTTTTGGAAAAAGTTGGTTCGGGTTTTGCGACTGTTTAGAGTCGAAAAAGACAGCAGCCTAATTTCGATATGTGGCTCGGGTTGCCGGTATCTCGATTTATAAAGCCATAAAACCCGATTTTTCGAAAACGTAGTGATTATGAAAATCATAAAAACCCAGTAACCTGGACGTAGTACCGGTATCGGTACATTGGATACAAGACTAACCCTCACCTAACACTTAGAACGTGTCCGTAGTACCGTACCTAGTACGTGGGATACAAGACTAACTCTTACCTACCAGGTAATAAGTGTGCCTAGTACTTAGTTTATTCCATACCTACCACCTGATCCCTTGTCATTAACCTAACCAAAGAACCTAACCTAACCTAACTTAGACCCAGTACGTGGGATACAAAACAAACCCTCACCTAACACCTAGTATATGTCCCTAGTACCCAGTACCGGTACGTGGGATACAAAACTAACCCTCATCTAACACCTAGTATATGTCCCTAGTACCGGTACCTAGTAGCCTACGTGGGATACAAAACTAACCCTCACCTAACACCTAGTATATGTCCCTAGTACCCAGTACCGGTATCTAGTAGCCTACGTGGGATACACAACTAACCCTCACCTAACACCTAGTATATGTCCCTAGTACCCAGGACCCAGATTCACTAACGGTCGTAGCGTGCGATGTCGTACAGCAACCTACGATCGTTCCTAAGGGAGTGCGGAAGGTGTATTCACGAACGCATCGTTGAGCTCCCTTACGGCTCCCTTTCGGTTATTTTCACCAAGGCTTCTCTTGACCAATCAGGCGCTTGGCCTTTGTAAATAAACAATATGTCACCCACATGACTGAAGCGCCAAGAAGAACCTAATATACTTTAATTTATGAGCTTGTCATTGTTTAGCATGGCTAATTCGATCCACCACAGCCAGCAGGAAGAAGAATAGAGTATCTTGTGAATTGATGATAAGAAATTAGCCTAGCTAGGCTACAGGGAAGCCTGTTAGTGGCCTAAGTTAAAGGATTTTCGACGGATTGATCATTGATAATCATATGTTAGGCTAGTTGGGAGTGTATTATTTATACCTTAACCACAGTATATTGTTCTACTTTACCATGTCTACACCTAGACAGGGCGAGCCAAACCAAAATGCCAGACTTTACTATGTCTATGCCTACAAAGGCAGTTCTAGCCAAGCCAAAATGCCAGACTTAGCCTAGGCCTAATTTTTCAAAATAGGCCTAGGGTAATTTTTTTGTATCCACAACACCTCAAGGCCTATCTACCTTTTCAAAATAGGCCTAGCATAGGCCTCCTCAATCTATTATCCAACAGTTGGCCATGGGAAATAATGATAGGTTGAGGGGGGCTTTGTCCCCCTCACCTCCCATGACTTATTGCCATCATCAAATATATTACCAGCATGGGACTAATAACAGCTAGTTAACAATGAGGACGGTACGCCTGCAAACACCATCTTAACCTGCTAGGCTTCTACTTTACCATGCTTAGGCTACACCAAGCTAGGCATTGCTAGCCTAACCAAAATACCATACGTAGGCCTAACTTTTCTAGCCTAAATAGCCCTAACTTTTTCAAAATAAACCTAGGTTACATCCTAGGCTAGGCTAGGCCTATACAAAAATATTCACAACACCATATAGGCTAGCCTATTATTTTTTGTTTAGACTATGCCTAGGGTAATTCTTTTCATATTTTTTTTCCTGTGATACTTTCAAATTTGTTGAGGAAATAGGCTACCCTAATCTAACCCAGCTAGGCATTGCTAGCCTAACCAAAATACCATACATAAGCCTAACTAGTCTAGCCTAAATAGCCCTAACTTTTTCAAAATAAACCTAGGTTATAGCCTAGGCTAGGCTAAACAAAATTATTCACACAGCGTTTATTATTTATTCATTTTTTAGGCTAGGCCTAGGGTAATTCTTTTCATCATTTTGTTCCTGTGATACTTTCAAATTTGTTGAGGAATAGGCTACCCTAATCTAACTCAGAGGTGGTGGGGAGTTGGAATAAACCATTTCTGCAATAAATGAGGGTTAAAATCTACTAATGGTAGGCTACGTGTTGTCGCAGCACATGAATTTGTGCATCAATTAACCTTGACTAGGTCTAGGCTGGCATATGGAGGCTATTCATAGCTTAATTCGGCCTGTCATAAGACATTAAGGATACAAATATATTCATACTTTGTATTAAATGCCTTAATGGTGTTGTAAACACAAGTTAACAATCATATTGCGCTATTATTGCCTCAATAATTACTTAGTGTGTCATAAAGAGCTATACTGCAGACGAATTTGTTATGGTCGCGGGTTGTGTTATCGATATTTGTGTACCTATATCCGGGTCAAATTCATGTAAGGGTGGTCTGGACCACCCTTTGCGAAAGGCGATTTTAGGAGCTTCCTACGATCAAAGATGGCCGCTACGACGCTTCGTGAATACCAGCGTTGAGACGTAAGGGAACGGTAAGGGAGTTTTCGGATCGTACGACCGTTAGTGAATCTGGTTCCAGTACCGGTACGTGGGATACAAAACTAACCCTCATCTAACACCTAGTATATGTCCCTAGTACCCAGTACCGGTACCTAGTAGCCTACGTGGGATACCGGTACACAACTAACCCTCACCTAACACCTATTATATGTCCCTAGTACCCAGTACCGGTACGGGGGATACAAAACCAACCCTCCTCTAACACCTAGTATATTTTTCTAGTACCGGTACCCAGTACGTGGGATACAAAACTAACCCTCACCTATCACCTAGTTTATGTCCCTAGTACCTAGTACGTGGGATACAAAAATAACCCTAATCTAACACCTAGTATATGTCCCTAGTACCTAATACGTGGGATACAAAACTAACCCTCACCTAAAACCTAGTTATGTCCCTAGTACCTCGGGAGACGAAAGAAAATGGCAAGTATATAAATTCGGTGTCATCTATAGAGTAGGCTACGGTACCGTATTGACAACCTTGTTACGAAAAAGACATCTTAGTAGCCTACCATATTTTATATTAACCCTTTCAAGCTCCAATACTCGTTTCTGTTCTGTTTCTGGCTACTATTAGACGATTTTATTCAGATTAGTAACGGTATATGGAATTCAAAGGGTTGATTAAGATAGTATTTACCCTTTTAATACTCGCATACACTTCCTAAGCTGCATAAAATCGTCTAATGATAGCTAAAATAAACTGTTAAAACGCATCAGAGCTTCAAAGGGTTAAGTTTTGCCGAGGGTTAAAAAAAAATCGCATGATCTTCAGGAGCTTAATCCATCCAAATTTTCATCCAGGTAGATATATTGGCATAAGTTTTCCATTATGTGTTGTAATATAATACCTATAACATATCCTCCTCCAAATTGTCAAACATTATTATTCACCTGATGAAAACTTAATCTATATCTGTCTTATTCTGGGAATTTCTATCATCTCTCGGAGTGAAATATATTCAGCTCACGCGAACCATTCCTTCCATTTCATTGAAGGATATAAATTGTGAGCCGCCTCCCATCTCTTTCTCTCCACATCTATTATTATGTACAGTTGCCCACGTAAGTTCTGTTCCTCTCTTGTGATCTTATAAATGGCAATATAATGAGAGAGAGAGAGAGAGAGAGAGAGAGAGAGAGAGAGAGAGAGAATGAGAAAGAGAGCGTAGTTTGTTAGGCAGTGGTTAACTCATCTGATTAGTCAACTGATAATTAAAAGAAACCACACTCGCAATTCATCCATACTATTGTATTTTCCTTTAAGACAAATTAAATGTACCCCCTTGAAGATTATGACGCGTTTCTGACTATCATTAGACGATTGTATACAGCTTAGGAAGGACCTGTGGGAATGAAAAGGGTAAACACTGTGTCAATTAACCATCTGACTTATATATACCGGTAGCCTTATTAACCTGAACAAAATAGTCTAATTATCTAATATATTTCACTCCCAACACCAAACACCTCCTAATGAAATTAATGAAAGCATGTGATTCTACCTGTATTCGAACCTGGGTTACCACATACAGATCTTAAACACTCTAACCATTACACCATTAGCCATAATACTGTCAAAATGTTTCATAATCCTCAAGGAGCTATTTTAGGATTTTAAGTGATATGCTATTTATACAAACCCATCATTATGTAATACAAATGTTATAAATATACATCAATACCGTCATCCAACATTAACACCAACTATATATATAACACTGATTACAAGCCTAAACCAAACAGATTAGATTAATGGACCTTCACTCCAAGCCCACTAAATCAGGGTGCTGTACAGGGTATGGGCACCAGGATTAATGGAACTAAATATATCCATTGTCAGATTGAACAGTTATTATTATTGTGTGGGGCTCCAACTCGATTTGGGTATTAAAATTATTTCCGTTCGTCTATTTATATCCTTAATTATTGGTTTCTGGTATTATAAACTGGGGTATATTCGTTTAACAATTACACTAGGTTAGGTTAGATTAGGTTGTTAGGTTAGGCTAATCAAAAATCATAATTGCACCAATTCTTAATATCACAAAACATGAAATATGAAGGAAAACTAGGAAATTAAACAAGACTCAATACTAACATCGATTTGGAGCCATTACTAGAATTTGACCGTGTGTGTGTGTAAAGCTTATACCGGTATGTAGGTAGGCCTAGAGTTTTCCATTCCTATTATATATTTCTATAATTGTATTTGCGCTCTATATTAACCTTGCCGTCATGTCTCTACACTTTATGAAACACACCTTTCAGAAATTATATAGCCTATACAATTCCAAGTACTGTACCAGTATGTATCGGCATTCACTTTTGGCGAGAGAGAGAGAGAGAGTGCGAGTGAGAGAGTGCGAGTGAGAGAGAAAGAGAGCGTGAGAGTGTGAGTGTGAGAGCGAGAGAGTATGAGTTGAAATACCTTCTACGCCTTGTCATGGTAAATAAAAATAATACACTCGTGGAAAATGTGTGTGAGAGAGAGAGAGAGAGAGAGAGAGAGAGAGAGAGCAGTGTCAAACCGAACCAATTTCGTTTGAAGACTCGAATAAATATGAAAAGGAAAACTAGACAATTTATTTGAAAATAGCATTTGTTTTTTAGTAGGCTATTTTTATCACTTTGAAAGACATAATTTGAACTATAAACCATAATCATATCTTTACATACCGGGTATACAATAATAATGAATACCGGTACACAAATTGGACTTTGCTTTCGTTTGACACCCTGATAGAGAGTGAAAACTAGAGAAAGAGAGTCTAGAGAGTGTGAAGAACAAAAATGAGAACATACCGGTATCGAAAAATGATGAGAAACGTACTGCTTCCCCTCCTCCCCCTCCCCCGGGATACAAAAAAAAAAAAAAAAAAAAAAAAAACCCAAACCTCAAAATACGAACAAGTGTCAGAAAAATAGCCTCAGAAGGCAGAAAAGTGTGAGAGAGGGTAAAGAAAGGCAGAGCGGACGCGAACTTGCAAAAAGTAGTGGCAAGTTTTAAGTAAGTCCGAGGGCGTGACTGGGGTTCGTACAGGGGCGGTCAAAAGTTCGCTTAAATTACAACCTTAAGGGGGCAGTGCTTGTTTTTTGGTCTACTCTACATATTAATTAATATATAAATTTTTCTTAGTTTCCTCCCTAGACCTCCATCAAACCTAAAAACACATCCATTAGATCCCCCTTCTAGATTAATTTGTATATTTTTCGGTAGAAAAATGTCCCGCCCGAAGGCCGGTTCTCCCAAAATTACAGGCTCACTATCGTTCGCCAGGAAAATAGAACGAAAGGTCTTATTGATAAAGAAATAGAGCAAAAGGTTTTAAAATAGACAAACTAATGGGTCACATCTGAAAATATTAAAACTAATGAAGCTAAACATGAGGAAGAAGGGGGACCATAAAAGCGACTCATTTCCCCTTAAGTATGTCGGAGGGCGTGACTAGGGTTCGTACAGTGGCAGTCAAAAGTTCGCTTGCAACCTTAATTGTAATAGTGATAAGAACATAAGAAAAATGGAGATCTGCAGAAGGCTTGTTGGCCCATACGAGGCAGACCCCTTTTCCCCTACACCCCTATTTGTTTGTGTACACCATTAGGCTATGCCCTACACTACATCTCTCACTATAACCAAAGGCAGAGTATTGTACAATCCTGAATATTCATTAAGAGGTATATTTATTGAAATAATATAAGTAATGTATTAAATTTGCGTGAATAGTTACAGGCATAGCGCTCGTCATAGGTGTATTGAGAGTGCGGTGGCGAGGTGATTGTGTCGAATTATTGGAGCTGAAATTGTGACTAAAATTATGCTTTGTTCATTTACTGAATATGTTGCTGTGAATTGACTGCACTGGCCTGATGACCGTGTACCGGTATGTATATATTGTGTGTATGTTGTTATGTTTATGCTGTGTGTATGTTGTGTGTATGTTGTTCTGTTTATGTTGTGTGTATGTTGTTCTGTTTATGTATGTTCTGTTTATGTTGTGTGTATGTTGTTCTGTTTATGCTGTGTGTATGTTGTGTGTATGTTGTTCTGTTTATGTTGTGTGTATGTTGTTATGTTTATGCTGTGTGTATGTTGTGTGTATGTTGTTCTGTTTATGCTGTGTGTATGTTGTTCTGTTTATGTTGTGTGTATGTTGTTATGTTTATGCTGTGTGTATGTTTGTGTTATGTTGTGTGTATGTTGTTTGTGTGTATGCTGTGTGTATGTTGTGTGTATGTTGTTCTGTTTATGCTGTGTGTATGTTGTTCTGTTTATGCTGTGTGTATGTTGTTCTGTTTATGTTGTTCTGTTTATGTTGTGTGTATGTTGTTCTGTTTATGCTGTGTGTATGTTGTGTGTATGTTATGTTTATGCTGTGTGTATGTTGTTCTGTTTATGTTGTGTGTATGTTGTTATGTTTATGCTGTGTGTATGTTGTGTGTATGTTGTTCTGTTTATGTTGTGTGTATGTTGTTATGTTTATGCTGTGTGTATGTTGTTCTGTTTATGTTGTGTGTATGTTGTTGTGTGTATGCTGTGTGTATGTTGTGTGTATGTTGTTCTGTTTATGTTGTTCTGTTTATGTTGTGTGTATGTTGTTCTGTTTATGTTGTGTGTATGTTCTGTTTATGCTGTGTGTATGTTGTTCTGTTTATGCTGTGTGTATGTTGTTCTGTTTATGTTGTGTGTATGTTGTTCTGTTTATGTATGTTGTTCTGTTTATGTTGTGTGTATGTTGTTCTGTTTATGCTGTGTGCATGTTGTTCTGTTTATGTTGTGTGTATGTTGTTCTGTTTATGCTGTGTGTATGTTGTGTGTATGTTGTTCTGTTTATGTTGTGTGTATGTTATGTTTATGCTGTGTGTATGTTGTTCTGTTTATGTTGTGTGTATGTTGTTATGTTATGTGTGTATGTTGTGTGTATGTTGTTCTTTATGTTGTGTGTATGTGTATGCTGTGTATGTTGTGTGTATGTTGTTCTGTTTAGTGTGTGTATGTTGTTGTGTGTATGCTGTGTGTATGCTGTGTGTATGTTGTTCTGTTTATGTTGTTCTGTTTATGTTGTGTGTATGTTGTGCTGTGTTCTGTATGCTGTGTGCTGTGTTCTGTATGCTGTGTGCTGTGTTCTGTTTATGTTGTTCTTTAGTGTGTGTATGTTGTTCTGTTTATGTTGTTTATGTTTGTTCTGTCATGCTGTGTGTATGTTGTGTATGTTGTTTTTTGTGTGTATGTTCTGTTATGTGTGTGTATGTTGTTATGTTTATGCTGTGTGTATGTTGTTCTGTTTATGTTGTGTGTATGTTGTTATGTTTATGCTGTGTGTATGTTGTTGTGTGTACGGTATGTTGTGTGTATGCTGTGTGTATGTTGTTCTGTTTATGTGGTGTGTATGTTATGTTTATGATGTGTGTATGTTGTTGTGTATGCGTGTGATGTATTCTGTTATGTTGTGTATGTTGTTGTGCGTATGTTGTTCTGTTTATGTTGTGTGTATGTTGTTATGTTTATGTTGTGTGTATGTTGGTCTGTTTATGTTGTGTGTATGTTGTTATGTTTATGTTGTGTGTATGTTGTTCTGTTTATGTTGTGTGTATGTTGTTATGTTTATGTTGTGTGTATGTTGTTATGTTTATATTGTGTGTATGTTGTGTGTATGTTGTGTGTATGTTGTTCTGTTTATGTTGTGTGTATGTTGTTATGTTTAGGTTGTGTGTATGTTGTTCTGTTTATGTTGTGTGTATGTTGTTCTGTTTATGTTGTGTGTATGTTATGTTTATGCTGTGTGTATGCTGTGTGTATGTTGTGTGTATGTTGTTCTGTTTATGTTGTGTGTATGTTGTTATGTTTATGCTGTGTGTATGTTGTTGTGTTTATGTTGTTGTGTTTATGTTGTTCTGTTTATGTTGTGTGTATGTTGTTGTGTTTATGGTTGTATGGTTGTGTTTTATGTTGTGTTTATGTTGTTGTGTTTATGTTGTGTGTATGTTGTTGTGTTTATGTTGTGTGTATGTTGTTGTGTTTATGTTGTGTGTATGTTGTTGTGTTTATGTTGTGTGTATGTTGTTCTGTTTATGTTGTGTGTATGTTGTTATGTTGTTGGTTGTTGTGTGTATGTTGTGTGTATGTTGTTCTGTTTATGTTGTGTGTATGTTGTGTGTATGTTGTGTGTATGTTGTTATGTTTATGTTGTGTGTATGTTGTGTGTATGTTGTTCTGTTTATGTTGTGTGTATGTTGTTCTGTTTATGTTGTGTGTATGTTGTTATGTTTATGTTGTGTGTATGTTGTTCTGTTTATGTTGTGTGTATGTTGTTATGTTTATGTTGTGTGTATGTTGTGTGTATGTTGTTCTGTTTATGTTGTGTGTATGTTATGTTTATGCTGTGTGTATGTTGTGTGTATGTTGTTCTGTTTATGTTGTGTGTATGTTGTTATATTTATGCTGTGTGTATGTTGTTGTGTGTATGTTGTTCTGTTTATGTTGTGTGTATGTTGTTGTGTTTATGTTGTGTGTATGTTTTTGTGTTTATGTTGTGTGTATGTTGTTCTGTTTATGTTGTGTGTATGTTGTTGGTTGTTGTGTGTATGTTGTTATGTTTATGTTGTGTGTATGTTGTGTGTATGTTGTTCTGTTTATGTTGTGTGTATGTTGTTCTGTTTATGTTGTGTGTATGTTGTTCTGTTTATGTTGTGTGTATGTTGTTCTGTTTATGTTGTGTGTATGTTGTTCTGTTTATGTTGTGTGTATGTTCTGTTTATGTTGTGTGTATGTTGTTATGTTTATGTTGTGTGTATGTTGTGTGTTTGTTGTTCTGTTTATGTTGTGTGTATGTTGTTGTGTGTATGTTGTTGTGTGTATGTTGTTATGTGTATGTTGTTGTGTGTATGCTGTGTGTATGTTGTTGTTTATGTTGTGTGTATGTTGTTCTGTTTATATTGTGTGTATGTTATGTTTATGCTTTGTGTATGTTGTGTGTATGTTGTGTGTATGTTGTGTGTATGTTGTGTGTATGTTGTTCTGTTTATGTTGTGTATATGTTGTTATGTTTATGCTGTGTGTATGTTGTTGTGTGTATGTTCTGTTTATGTTGTGTGTATGTTGTTCTGTTTATGTTGTGGGTATGTTCTGTTAATGTTGTTCTATATATGTTTGTTCCGTTTTGTTACGTAGCAAGTGTTTGATTGTTTAAATTTTGTGTGATGCTATTATAACTGAGAGCATATTGAACTCTACATAAGTATAATGGTAACCCCCCCTCCCCACCGTATACTGTGCACCGCCAGTCTGTCGTCGTAATAATCGTTACGTGTACGGTACCGAAAATAATAGTGTAGTGTAAGTTATGGTTTATGATTATGAAAATATTAGTGTACCGAAAATTAATATAGTGTACCGAATATTATAGTGTACCGAAAATAGTAGTGTACCGGTACCGAGAAGATAGTGTAGTGTAAGTTATGATTATAATAATTAATGGGTGTCTGCGAGGCGGGGCAGTCTGGAAGATGGTCTTAATGACGATGGTGGCAAGAGTTATGACCACTAGAGTTTACATTCCTAATGAGGTACCGGTACTTCATGAGATAGTGTTTTATTGGTCCGAAATACCTTGACACGTTTTGACACTTTATTCTGGCTATCATTAGACGCTTTTATACAGTTTAAGAAGGATCTGTGGGAAGTAAAAGGGTAAAGGCTGTCTCAATTAGCCCTCTGACTTCCATATACCTTTCCTAATCTGAATGAAATCGTCTAATAATAGCCAGACCACAGACAATAAATGCGTCATCGTATCTTCCAAGGGTTTATAATGATGGTATCAATTGACCACAACAAATTACATTCCTAATGAGGTAGGGGCCTAGGCTACTCGAGGTTGATGGGGACATATAGTGGGTTATATTGATCCCACATACCGGTACCTTGACGCGTTTTGACAGTTTATTCTGGCTATTGTTAGAGTACCAGTAGCCTATATATATTTATTTTTTATAGACCTCCGTCTACGTCCTCCGGTAGCCTAAATTACTGGGGTGAGAGAGTGAAGTGAGAGAAAGTATAATTGTAATAATAAGCGTGCTCACAGTCGCCACAGGGCTGAAATCTGTTGTCCGATCAAATAATTACCGGTAACCCATTTCCAGTGAAATAATTGTAATCATATTTTGATCAATATTAGCGCTTTTATACATAGGCTACAGCTTAGGAAAGATCTGTGGGAATTGAAAGGGTAAAGACTGTCTCAATGAGCACTCTGATATCCATATACCTTGTCTAATCTGAATATAATCGTCTATTAATAGCCAGAATAAACTGTCAAACTGCGTCATAATCCTCAAGGGATTAATATATTTTTAGCAGGTGTGTGTTTTTGTTTTTTGTTTTCATATTTTTTACTCAAATGAATATACCGTACGGTACCGTACCCGGTACCGTAATCATCATCATTATTATATTTGTTTTCGAGGTTTGCTAATAATATCATAATGATTTGTGTTTTTATTAGGAAGGGGTCATTTAAATATGAAGTTAAAAATTGCATTGCATTTGAATATATAATCATTGCAAGATAAATTTGTTAATTCAATTAGAGCAGAATAACCTACTGGTACTCCAAATATATATATTGTAATTTGATTGGATGAATATATTAATACATGCGTCAAATAACGAGGTTTATGAATGATCAAATTTCTTGTGAGCCTTAATTGTGATCGTTAAAAATATTAGCCATATTATTTTCTTTGTTCGCAATATTTCGTTTAAACAAATATTATTACCCGTTTGCTCTTTATCTTTAAGCAAATTCAGTTTTAACCGGTAATATACCTTCATCTAATTCAGTAGGCTACCGGTAATATACCTTCATCTAATTCAGTAGCCTACCGGTAATATACCTTCATCTAATTCAGTAGGCTACCGGTAATATACCTTCATCTAATTCAGTAGGCTACCGGTAATATACCTTCATCTAATTCAGTAGGCTACCGGTAATATACCTTCATCTAATTCAGTAGGCTACCGGTAATATACCTTCATCTAATTCAGTAGGCTACCGGTAATATACCTTCATCTAATTCAGTAGGCTACCGGTAATATACCTTCATCTAATTCAGTAGGCTACCGGTAATATACCTTCATCTAATTCAGTAGGCTACCGGTAATATACCTTCATCTAATTCAGTAGGCTACCGGTAATATACCTTCATCTAATTCAGTAGGCTACCGGTACCGGTAATATACCTTCATCTAATTCAGTAGGCTACCGGTAATATACCTTCATCTAATTCAGTAGGCTACCGGTAATATACCTTCATCTAATTCAGTAGGCTACCGGTAATATACCTTCATCTAATTCAGTAGGCTACCGGTAATATACCTCCATCTAATCAAGTCACATATAATTAGGCCTATAGTTCTTCTGTTCCTGTTCCTGTTGTTTTTCTTCTTTTTTTCTTGCTTTTCTTTATTACAATGTGCATGAATGAGACAAAAAAGGCAGAGCTGCCTGAACGAATGTCTTCCCCAAAGGCCAGAAGAGAGCCAAACTTTGGAATTCAAATTGTCTGGGCACACAAAGTTTAAAGCAGTCTAAGTCATAGGATGAAGGAAAGACTGATTGAGGGAGAGAGTTGTTGTTGTTGTTGTTCCCTAAGCTGCCTGGCCGAACAGCCCCGTTCGGGAGAGAGTTCCAGCGCTTACCGTACTTGTTGAGTAGATGAAAGACTGAAAACGTGTGAATTCTTGGGTTGCAAGCTAGACAGAATGCTGATTTGTGTTGAAAGGCAGGTGCGACCCACTCGCCGTAAGGGGTATATATATAATGTATGCACTAATAGAGCTCTGAAGGCTACTGAATAGGCTATTGTAAAGGCGATAGAAGAGTGAAAGAGAATCAACATTACGGCGTGTAGAAAGACATTGTAGGGAATTAGTAGGAGGTGGTTAGTTAATAATCTATTTTTTATTAACTTCACCACAACACCAAACACCTCCAATGAAATTAATGAAAGCACATGTGCAATCCACCAGGATTCGAACCCGGGTTATCACACACAGATTGTTGACACCTTAACCATTACACCACCAAGACGGTTAAAGGTTTATGCACATGCCTACCAAGGTCCATAGATACATGTATCTATGGACCTTGATGCCTACGACCCGGTATTATCCATTCTCGAATACTGGATATTAATCTAATCATGTTCATACTCACAGAAGTGCGGTATGGAGGAAAGTTGGGAACCATCCCAAACATGCGAACAGTACCGGTACTCGATGCCAATGAAACGATCTTATACAATTTGTGGATTAAAAGTTGAGAGTAAAACCGCTCGTGTAAATATAATGTCTTTAGAGGAATATCTTGAAGCAACTGTACCGCCCCATTGTTCTGTACCGAGTTCCATGTTGACATACTGACCTCATTACAGGGGCAGTGTGCCAAAATTCGCCCATTTTCTTCGTGATCCCGAACCTAACATCTGAAAAAATATTGATACTGAAATTGGCTGTGAGCCTGTGACTGACCCAGGGCGGCCGGGAGCCCCGCTAAACCTGCCATTCTATGTCTACATTAAACTCATCAAACGATAGTTGCTTTGCTCTACACTGTACTCTGCATTGGCTATGATCTTAGAACTATTATATATCACCTGTATTGAAGTCCAAATGCAGCTACTAATGTAAATATAAACGGATAAATCCAGAGCTCGAGTCATGGGAGCTATTTGTTTACACCTTGAAAACACAACTTGTTCGGTTCGGATGAGGTGACTGACTTTAGCACCAATATAACAAATATAAATTACAATAAGGAAACAGCCATCGTTCATAGAACGAACTCCTGGATGGGAGAGTCCGCTAAAACAAACAAACAAACAAACAACCAATGTACCCCTACACTCCGATGTTATATTGCGCCGAAGGCTGAGTCAAGACGAACACAACTACCGTAATTTTATTGGCACTCGAATGCTCAATAATATGTAGATTAAAGGATAATAATAGGTATTTATCTAAAACTATGTATATATTAACTAAACTACTCCATGTGTTTAATATATTGACTGAATTTCACTGAAATGAATAATGTAAAATATTTTAATTTAAGTTTGAATGTTAGTTTTCTGATGAAAAATGATCCCAGTTAACCCCCTGCCAAAATACGCGATATTTATTCGTATGTATTAATTTTAAGGGGTCTCTAATTTCTCGAAAATAGTGAATTAATATAAATTGTATGTGTTTGACAAAGAGCGCAAGACCTTGAGGCATAAGGTATGTAAGCTATAAATTAGTACAATTTTATGATGAATTACTTGTTTTTCAGGGGTATATAATTATGTGGTTGGATTAATGGAAAACAACGAAACAAAATCAGCTATGTTTTCCGTTGTGGTGTTTCCGAGAATAATCCAATGATGACGTCAAATTAGCTTGCCGCCAATCAACTGTGGAACACTTGGAAATGTGTTTAGCTGTTATTTACCGATATATTTGTGGAAAATAGAGTGAATTAAGGGGCTGGAATATAACATTGACTTCATGTGAATTGCGAGTGCCCTACACATTCTAAAATTGTGCATATTAATCTTGGGGAACTCATTAGGCTATATATAAGGTAGAAGTTCAAGGTGATACTTTGGATAAACCTGACTTCTAGCAAGCACCAAACAGCGATTTTGTAAGTAGCCAAGCATATTATTTTTTCAGATAAGCCTAGGCCTAGTGTTGTATAGGCCTAGGCCTACTTGTATTAGCCTAGGCCTATGATGATAATGATGATTTGAAGCAGAAATGAGTAGCCTAGGCTGAGGCTAGGCGTATTAGGTTTAGGATAACCCATTATCCAACACTCTTAGGACTGCCCCCACTAGTGGGGCTATGTATATATAATGTAGGCCTATTGATAGGCTAATGAAGATCAAGGAAGATTTGAGGTTAAAGACAGTAAAACATAAGGTTAGCTAGGCAGCTGGGAATCTGGTTCTGGTAGGCTAAGACTCAGAGCCCACTCTTAACCCGTGAACGGCGAAGGTCCTCAATTAAGGTAATTATTTAGATGACCTTTTTTTCTAGTTATTAAAAACTTACTCTATGGTGTATTACCGGGTATATGATATATAGAAGCAATAGAACTGTTAAAATGACCTGAGAAGTTTATATTAAACTTAGCCTAGACCAACATTCTTGTAATTTTTTTTTTTTTTGGTAAGGCTAGGCTAGGCAGCTAGGCTAACCTAGCCTAGGCTACTCTTGAGTTTTGGAACACAGTAGGCCTAGGCCTAGGCCTATTTTAGATGTCTAACTTTTAAAATAATAATATAAAAATATGTAGGCTAGGATTAAAATTTTGTTATCATTATACAGAAAGTTCATTTGTGTTATCACTCAAAAAAACAGCGTCGTTTGACACCCTGGCTAGGCTATAGCCTATGACAATAACAGTTTGCCGTCATGCCGTGGGGTTATAGGGGATAATAGGGGCCGCCTATAGGATTTATTGTGGAGCCCTCACCACTACCTTGCCCCTCCCCAGGGCTTGTTGAAATTCTCATCTAGCCTTTTTTTTTTTTTTTTTTTTTAAGAGACAATGAACGGAGGAAGGAAAAACACAGATAAAACAAAAAGGTCCATGTGCCTAAAGGCATCCTCCATTCATAAAATGTTTGTAACAACTGGATTTAAACATTTGTAAATTGTAAGTTTGTGGAAAGCAATTCGAGGAAAGTGAATTCCAAAGAGTAGTAGCTCTGGGGATAAATGAATTCTGATAAGCAGAAGTTCTGCATTGTGGAGGAGAAAGTGTAAATTCATGGGCGCTCTCAGCTGCCCTAGTTCTACGGGGAAAGATGTGGAGAGGCGGCACAATTGAAGCAAGTTCCTCGGAACAATTGCTGTGAAACTATCTGTAGAATAATGCAAGGGATGCAACGTTTCTTCGTATGGATAATGTAGGAAGGTCCTGTGTGATTGCAGGGTTATTGATTAATCTAATAGCTTTATTTTGAATTTTGTCCAACTGCCTCAATGCAACCACTCCACTTCCACCCCACAGAGGTGAACAGTAATCCATCTGAGAACGCACATGACTTTTATATATTACGGCCAACTGCTCGTAAGTGAAGAATTCTCGAACTCTGTACAGGAGTCCCAGTTTTTTAGAGGCATTCTTAGCAATGCTTCTAACATAATGTGTCCAGCTCAAGTTAGTAGTTAATGTTACACCGAGAATGTCAATACTAGGGGAAGTGGGAATATTTACATCATTAAAAAATATATGGGAGTCAGTGAGATTCTGTCGGTTCGAAAATTGAATGTACTTGGTTTTCTGTGCATTAAAGGAAACTAGATTCTTTTGTCCCCATCCATTAATTCTAGAATGGTCCTGGTTCAGAGAAATTGCAGTGTTTATTTTTGAATTTATAAGATCGGGTTGGGTGAAAGAATTGGTAAATGTGAAGGAACTGTGGAGTGTTGAGTCATCTGCGTAGGAATGTATTGGATTATGAGTGGTAGATATGAGATCATTGATATGAATGAGGAACAGAATTGGGGCCAAAACTGATCCCTGGGGAACACTAGCATTTATTGAGTGAAATTGAGAATAAAGGCCATCTACCATTACACGTATTTTTCTGTTATGAAGATAAGAAGAAATTAGTGGAACTAATGATGCAAGGCCGTAGTGTGACATCTTCGACAATAAGGATTGATGCCAGACTCTTTCAAATGCCTTTGATATATCCAGTGCTATTGTATGTGTTTCACCATGTTGGTCTGTAGCTTGGTTGATTTGATGCGTAAGAAGGCAAAGAATGTCTGCAGTTGATCGACATCGTCTAAAACCATATTGCCTATCACTGATTAATTTATTATTCTCAAGATGCTTAATTATGTGATTATTTAATATAATTTCAAAGACTTTACCAAGAGTGGAAGGTATAGCTATTGGTCTGTAGTTTGATGGATCTGAAGAGGCACCTTTTTTAGGAACTGGATGAATGTTTGCTTCTTTCCAGGGTACTGGGAAGCATGAGGTATGAGTACACAGACGGAAAAATATTGCC
This sequence comes from Paralithodes platypus, assembly GCA_032716605.1. Lineage (NCBI taxonomy): Eukaryota > Metazoa > Arthropoda > Malacostraca > Decapoda > Lithodidae > Paralithodes > Paralithodes platypus. The sequence goes on along the minus strand of CM064506.1, from coordinate 20,184,685 downwards.
AATACAGGAGCGAGCACCAAGGAGCAATTCTTAAGTACTATTGGAGGAATTTCATCTGGACCAGGAGCCTTATCTACTGAGAGATTCTGCAAAATAGTTTTGACATGTCTGGTGTGGATCTTAAGTGAGGGAATTTCAGGTGAATTAAAATTAAGTACAGGGACATCTTGATTTATTTCATCTAAGGTTGAGTTGGTGGAGAAAATATCCGCAAGAAGGTTAGCTTTACCTCTTGGGTCACTTACAAGATTGCCAGTCGGAGATTTTAATGGTGGAATGGATGAAGCAGTAGTGAAGTTGGATTTGAATGAGTTAAGAGTAGACCAAAATATTTTGTTATCATTTGGATTATTTAGAAGTTTATTTGCCTGCTTGTGGAGAAAGTTTGATTTAGTTAAGTTTAATACAGTTTTGGCATGATTTCTGATGTTTCTAAAGTAATTAAAGGCTTCATGTGTTTTTGATCTTGTGTATGCATTGTAGGCTATTGCTTTTTGTTCAGTTACTCTAGCACAATTATGGTCAAACCATTTAGGTGAATTAGATCTTTTACTGTACTTTTGATGAATAAAAGTTTCCATTCCAATTTTTACAAAATCTTGTATGTGGCTCAAGGTGGAGTGTGCATCATTAGAAAAGAAAGAGGTCCAGGGAATATCAATAAAGAAACCTTGAAGACCCTCCCAGTCTGCCCTATCGTAATGCCATTTAGTCACCAAAACAGGTTCAGAGTGGGAAGGTGTGGTAGGTGATAGACAGGTGGCCTGTATCAGACAGTGATCAGAAGATCCAAGCGGGACCTCACTGTAACATCATAATTTTCTGAATTGGTTGTTAAAAATAAGTCCAGTAGGTGGGAATTATGATTAGGATTATCTGGTACACGGGTGGGTTGGTTGACTAGTTGAGTGAGATTAAATGAGTCTGCAAATAGCTCACATTCAAGACCAGCATCATCAGTCCTGGCTGAATGAGTGAGCCATTCAACATTATGGACATTAAAATCACCCAACACAGTGATTTCAGAAGAAGCATTTAAGTTGAGGACACTGAGTTGTGAGGACAGAGAATCAAAAAGACTTTGCTCTGGAGGAGTATTTGGGGAACGGTAGATGCAACATATGTATTTAAATTTACCAGCAGAAATTAATTTGTATATAGAATAATCAAAATAGGGACAATTGAAACTAGTAACCTCCTCCAGGGCAATTTCAGATTTTGCGAAGCAACATGCACCTCCTTTAGGTCTGAAATTTTGGAGCAGTTGATAACCTGGAAAATTAAATCTAGACGTGTCAGATGTGGATGTTACTTGAGTCTCTGTCAAAAAAAGGAGAGTAGGGGATTCTGCTTTAAGAAATTGGTGTACAGAATTGATGTTAGAGTGAAGTCCCCTTATATTACTAAAGAAAAAGCTGCACCGATGAGCAGCTTTGGGACGTTGCAATGCTCTTGACACAGTCGCATGATGACGACCGGGAGGGCCCTGTGTCAATGACCCAACCCTGCCGGGGGTGGATATCCGAGGGACCACCAGGTTTGCTCTTAACAATTGTACTGCCATATTTATTAGGTAAGTGTATGGTGTTGCATGTATGATATGTAGTGGGAAGAGTAGTGTTTTATGGATAGAGGATAGCGATGTAGGGCAATGTCGTGAAGTTGGATGTGTATGTTATATAAAGAGGGTTTTCCTGATACCCCTGATGTGTGAGGCAGAAAGATATGTATCCAGCTACCAAGGCCTGGGAGAGAAAATGGAATTCAAGCTATTCCCTGAGTCTCCCGAAACCTTGGCGGTAGTACTTCCCTGGGCGGGGCTGCCTACCCCTACTACCTACAAATGCATAGTTCCTCAACGATCAACCTATTATTGTATCCCACGACAGTCAAAATAGATGCGAACATGCAAGTAGTGTAAACAAGGCACGGCCTGGCAGGCGGTAGCCTACGCCCGAATACTACATCCTTACCATTATTTTTTAGGTACCCGGTACGGTACCGGTATATAAGCTGAAGCCTATGAAACGGTACGGATATAATCCTGTGTAGGGGGGTGAACCTGTACATAGGCTAGCCTAGATCTCAATAATTTGGTAATGTTACATTTTTTTTTTTAAATTTTACATTCATAAATATTCCACTAATAGGCTATACTAGTTATTTAAGGTTAGGTTAGGTTTTGGTTAGGATAGGCTAGGTTAAAGATATTGTTCAATGTTTCTTAGTAAATAGGCATCTGAAAAACAGTTCCCGCGGGCCGCTACACAGGATCTTATGAACGGTACGTAACAGACAGTCCTAACCTAACCTAACTTAGTGTCCAAAGTGAGGTCTGCTGCTAGCCTATGTTCTTATAACATTTTCTGCCAAAGTACCGGCACAATTTAATAAAGAGTGTACACTGTACCCGTACTGTACTGTACTGTACTGTACTGTACCGTACTGTAGGCCTAGCCTAGGTTAAGCCTGCCACCCTACAGTGCATTTATAGAGTTTTCGGCCATGATTTGGGTAGACCTGTCACTGAAGAATACTTTCGCAGTCTTACCGTTTGTTTTTGTTTTCAAGGTATAGGCAGAATAGGCTACAGTAGGTATTACTGGAATCTTATTTTATTGTACCGGTAGTTTATATTATGAGTGGAAGATTTGCAATAACTCGCCCTAACCAAAGTCCAAACTTAGTGTCCAAAGTGGGATCTGCACCCTGCCTCTATGTTCTCATTTTGTATACCGGTAACGTTTTAGCCAGATTACCGGTACAATTTAATAAGTGTACAGCCAGCAGCTAGGCCTACCGCCTACAGTGCATTTATAGATTTCCCGGAATCCCGGCCATGACTTGGGTGTCACTAAAGAATCTTTCCGCAGCCTTATGTACAATAGTTTGTTTTTATTTCTTCAAGGAATATAGTACAGTAGTTTATTGTTCAATTGTTTATCATGTTATGAGTAGATAATTTGCATTACCTTACCCTAACCTAACTTTACTTAGTCTTAGTGTCCAAAGTGGGGGCTGCCACTATCCCCACAGTCCACACACCCGCTAACTAACATATATTATTGGTATGTCTTGTCATTACTATAGGCTAACCTGACTTCATGGGGGTAACGGAGACTTGATTGAATATTTTCGGAATTAGCCTAGCAAAATCTTGAGTCTTTTAAAGTTGTGAAAATTAAAGTAAGTTTCTACGTTCCTACTGATTGTACTTAACCTGAAATGGGAATAGCCTACCCAGGTATTTTTTACTCGGCCCAGGGAAAATAATAGACAAACAAATGTTCTAATCAAAGTTTATTCTTGAAACTTGATACCGATATGTATTTTAACCAGTACCAGGTACTCTATAGTAACTCATGTATCATATGAAAGGATATAAATTAAGTATGTACCGGTAATAGTTCTTGGAATGCAACAACAAATATACATGAAATCTTTATTGGACAGAAGTTACAAAACTAAAACAGGGACTGCTAAGAATAATTTAAAAACCTGTTTTCAATGCCTATATTAGTGGACCTGAAGTGAATCCCTTTGAGACTGAAGTACAGGCAGCCAGCTCCCCTAGTAGTATCCTAATTAAACACCAGTAAACATACATAACATCCCTTTTACTTACAATATTATTCATTCCTTTTAATAAATTTTCAACATGTATTGTGCGTATATTTACCTTCACATCTCAAAATTTCTCCGGCCCCCTGTTATGTAGCGGGGGGCTGCGCCCCCCGCGCAAAGTTGATCCTTGTAAGCTTAGAAAAATTATCCAGAACTGGATCATTTCTGTTTTGGCACCCTGTACAGGGGTCCTCTTGGCTGGCAAGATACATTAACAACTCTCACTCTCTCTAACTTAAACTCTCTCTCTATCTATATATCACTCTGTGCACGCTCTCTCTCTCTCATTATTAAAAAATATGGTAAGGCCGCATCTTGAGTAGCCTATGGGTACACTTTTGGTGTTCACACACACACACACACACACACACACACACACACACACACACACACACACACACACACACACACACACACACACACACACACACACACACACACACACACACACACACACACACACACACACACACACACACACACACGCACACTCACACACACGCACACGCACACGCACACGCACACAGGGAAGAGACATTTGGGCAAGTCTCCTAACGGTGTAGCCTCTGTTCACCTAGAAGTATAAATAGGAACCTGGTATAGGCTAAGTGGACGAAGTTGTGACGTCCCATCTGGGGTTGGTGATCGGTTACAAGGTGAGATGGGTATCGTATTGGTCAACCTAAGCTACTGGTTAACCTAAGCCTTCGGGTGAGACTGGTACCGTAGTGAGAATGGTACCGTACAGATTAACCCTAAGCCTTCGTTTCCAGATGTCGCCAATTGGCTAAATACAGACTACACACACATCCACAGCCATTCCAACGATACATAAACACTTAACATGCATTTCACGTAATACATTCCAAGTTAAGGAGGCACGATAATAATGAGCTTAGCTCGCATTGCGTGGATTCCCCTTGACGAACAAGAACAAGCAAGCAAGTGAATACACACACACACCCACAGCCACGCGCTCCCATTCCCTCTTAATTCCTGCTCTTACAATTAGCGTGTCTCCTGCATCTGCCCGGTAAGCCACAACTATTTCCCTCTCATTCCTCCACACATTTATCCTACTTAAAACATTTTACCTCTCCGTACCACTAGGCTACATTTCCAGTCACATATAAATTCAAGTACGTATTATATATACAGTATATGTGTGTTATTTATTCAGGTGTGCAGTAAATGTGTGTATAATAATGTTTAATCGCTAATGACCGATCTTCCTCTGTCCAATTACTCTTCTTTCCTACTTTCGTCCAGCCATCTGGGCTGGTCTGGATTACCGATCTGATAAATTATACTACTCTACAATAAATATGACTAGAGGTGTGGAACAGCAGCATACACTAATAAGTATTCAAAATGAATGGTTCTCCGAGTTAATTATGGGATGGAGTTAAATATATAAACAGTTACACCTGGTTTCTCCACCTCCGTCTTATACATTTTCTTATATCTACCCATTTATAACTCCTACGGTACTGAATGCCTAAATCGGCTAAAGTGTAAAAGCTTTTGGAACATAATATAAAAACTTCCAATCCTGGATAACTTGGCTTCCGCTTAACACTTTCCAAACTTTAACCATCACCCTGCTCTCTCTCTCTCTCTCTCACTGAATTAATATGCGTGTATGTTATGTACGAGTATGTGCCTATGTGGTGCTCTGGGTTAGAATCCTGGGAGAATCATAGGTTTTCATTAATTTCGTGTGGGTTGGTTATTGGCGTTAAGAACGATGTTAAAATATTATTAAAAGCTGTAAAATTATTGAGCTCAAGAATTATCTCTAGCCATTGAAGGTATTGATATAAGGGTGTTCCTTAATTTCTATAGGTTCAGGAGCTAATGTCTAGCGAGGCCGGTCCTTGTGATCTTGGCCCCATTCATTGCTCTTTCATCTCACTAAAATCTTAGGCTGTCCATAATGCAGTTGGGTTTAAGTTACCTACATGATTAGATTGATATCCAAATTCGAAAATGGATATTAATCTTGATCGTGTACATAGCCTTTAACTGTGTTGGTGGTGTAGGCTAGCCTAATGGTTTAGATGCTTAAGTTCTGGGTGTGGTGTCCCGAGTTTGAATCCCGGGAGGACCATATGCTTTCATTAATTTATTCAAGTGCATTCGGGTTCGTAATGGAGAAGTAATGTTAGAACTGGGTGTTACTTAATTTCCATACCTATCTGAATTAGCCTTATTTCAACAACCTAAAGAAGAAGAAGAATGGAAGAAAGACGAAGCAGAATGAACGAATGAAAGAAAGAAGCAGAATGGAAGAAAAAAGAAGACTGATTTTGATCCTCGTAATATTTCGCAGAACTTTTAATACTCCATAATCAAGTAAATTTCCAGGAATGATTAGGCCTACACTGCATTATGGTAATTTATACAAATATACGGTAGTTTACATTGTGTAGGTAGCTTCTGTAGGCTAGGCTACCGGTACCGTATATAATAAGACTATAGTTCAGTCAGTATAGGTAGGCCAGAAATCGTGACCCCTAACCTATAATGTAACTAAAAAGGGGCTAAAACAAATGGGTTGTAAATTTCCACACCTATTCCCTGGCTGTCCCTTCCTAAATGGTAGAAATATTAGTTCAATTACTCTACTAATTTGTGAGTTATGGAGGTTAGTGGTCGAGAGGTTTGGCCTACCTATAATGAATGGACTATAATCAATCTATTTAACCCGTTCAGTACCAGTGCTGTCGTTGTAACTTTGTTCTGGCTACTATTAGACGATTATATTTAGTTTCAAAAGGGCCTCCAGCAATTATCAGGCTTCGAACTAAATTGAACTGTATTGTGCCCAGCAAGAACACCTCCCGAATAGTGCAACAACATTTGGTAATAAACGTAATTGAAAAAAACAAAACACACACACACACATCAATAAAAAAAAACATATAACGAGAGCAGACATTTCCTAGAAAGTTCCCTTAATGTCCCTCGCAAACGAGATTTTTTTTGGTGATTTGAGGCATAAAACAAAACAAAGTTTAGAGTTTCAAGAGTTCACACAACACAAATGATTTTGTCGTAATCACAAACTATTATAAATGTCTCGTAAGTACAGTGGCTGATTATTTGATTGTATTTAGGTAACTCTGACTTATGGAACAAGCAAAACATTATATTATATATGCTATTATATATACCGGTAGCCTATATACGGTACTGTGTATATATATATATATATATATATATATATATATATATATATATATATATATATATATATATATATATATATATATATAGGCCTATTCACTTCATAATCAGTATAGACGAATGACGATTAATGTACCGGTAGCCTATAATATAGGCTACCGGTATATTATGCCTGCAGCCTTACCGGGTAGAACTACTCTACCTTGGTATTGACATTCACAAAATTTAGAAAATGCATTAGGCTATGCATTATTGGCTAAATATATATATATATATAACAAAAATCTCTCTCTCTCTCTAAGCAGTGGGTAATGTGGGTTCACTATTTCAGCATAAAATCGTCGCGAATCGAATCCCGACTGAAACACAAACTTGTATTCCAGTCCATAAAGCAGGGGAAAAATGTATGGAAAAATATTAGAAACATAATATGAGGCCCCCAGGGCAACAAGGGACGATTGGCCAAATACAATCAGTGTCGGAAAACAGCGTCAACGTTTGAGAACTTCTATCAACCATAACTGTTTTGTTATTAGGTCTATACTGTTGTCATTTTCACCAGTTATAGGGATTTGTGAATTGTAGGCTATGTTTGGTTGACTGTATAGCCTATACGATTGTGTTAAATAATTATGGTAGATATTCATGGTAAACTAAATTGTTTGGAAATTATGATAACAAAATATGTAAGAAGATGAATTTACAAGATACAGAGTTGAATTTGAAGTTATGTTAGGCTATATTGAAAAACAAGTACCGGTACTTGTATGAACATTCTGAAAGGAATAAGTTATGGTTTGTCTTAGAAGTTTTCAAACCTAGATGCCATTTTCTGACAGTACGGGTAGCCTAGCCAAACTAAGCCTACTCACCAAAAAGAAGAAAGGAGTGAAGGTTGTATCCATCGTCTTAATCCAATCATAATCCATAACGGCCTAGGTCGGTTACCAGGGGAGTCCAATTGGATAATAAGACCAATCCATAGTGTCTTAATCCAATCATAATAATACCATCAGCGATTCAGCTGGAAACACTCAGAGTAGCCTAATAGCCTCATCACCACCTGTTGCACAACCACTGTCACCACTCACTGCCGCACCATTCAATTCACTATCGCTTCCTTAGTCTTCGGTCTTCATCAACAGTTTCACAATTATCACCACCAATGTCCTCATCACTATTCTATGTCCCCATGTTAAGGAACATATGTGGGACCATTAAAATCGCTATCATTACTTGAATCACAACACAACTACCGTGGCTTCACAATTCCTTTACGACTGTAGAACTAGGTACCGGTAGCAGCAGCAGCCCCCCCCCCACACTTTTGTTGGCAACTGAACCCCTGATGGACCTGAAACGGGCTCAATGTCACTATTATTGTCTTCACTGACACTGTCTGCCATTGTGGTACACTTTTAGAGACCTGGCAAAGCGTAAACACTGTGTAAATCCAGATACTAAGCACGAATTTCGGACGACCTCACGCCTCGTTTTGTTTACACGTGGGAGAGCTCTGTAGGGCTTGGGAGCCGAGGTGTATAGGCACATAACTTATTTAATTTTAATTTTGCCTTTCTCCTTATTCTAGGGTGTTTTTTTAAATTATTTCATAAGCATGTATTATTATATACATATTTTTTAATGTACCCATTCTAACAGCTATTTATTTTATTAATTATGTAACGGGAATCGAAACACATGCCCTACGAAGCTCTCAGGAGGATATTCGTTCCTTCTCCCACCTACATATCCGAGAATAATAATGCCGAGGCGCTAACTAGTGTTGCCAATGTAGGTACTTTCCCGCTAGATCAAGAAGTATTTCCGTCAATCTAGAGGCAATTTGTGCATCTAACGACAGGAATTCTAGCGATATTCTGTAGATTTGAGCCATTTTAGAGACAGAGTTTGTAGAGTTTGTGCCGTTATTCTAGCTATTTTCGGCATACCTTTACTATCTAGCGGACTTGATCTGGTAACCTTGGCGATAAGGTAGGTAGCTTTCACTCCTAGGAATTGCCAACCTTATGACCATTTTGTTTGTTTTTTGTTTTTGGCGAATATCCACCTTGCATCATAAATATATGTAGCCTATCTAGCGACATGTTGCAACTAATAACGCAATGTTGCTTATGGGTCGTTGATGGGTCGTTTTTTCTAGATCCTCTTCTACCTCATGTTAAACCCCGTTCGTTTTCAGATTTTAAGATGTTTGCCCCATTAGTTTGTCGATGTTAAGACCTTTCGCCCCATTTTAGTGTCAATAGTAAGACCTTTCGTGCTATTTAGGTGTCGATGTTTTCCCTGTCGAACGATAGTGAGCCTGTAATTTTGGGAAAACCAGCCAAATTAATCTAGAAGGGAGATCTAATGGATGATCTTTTTAAAAGTTTGATGGAGGCCTAGCGAGGAAACTAAAACAAAATAATATAAATATGTATTAATTGACTTAAAAATAACCCCATCTTCCCTTAAAATATAGTCGTCCCTTGTTGCACTTCCCATGTATGCAAGGAACACAGGGACAGGAAAAAGGAATAGACAGACAGAATATGTGGGAGGAAATGGAATGGAGAATGTTAGCTGTAAGGGAAACACGGAGACAGAAGAAGAAGGGGAGAGAAAAGAACGTGTGAAAGAAAATGGAATGGAAAATGTTTGATATGGGAAACTGAGGTATAGGAAAAAGCGAGAGAAGTGAGATAGCAAAACATGAGGAGAGAGAGAGAGAGACAGAAAGCTAAAGCAACTTCATCTTTTCTCTGCGAAGATTTTATTTACCCATCCAGGATACGATTAGGCTATGCATTTCTTTTCTGTTTATGTGTCTGCTATCAGGTTCGAATCCCGGAAGGATCACATGCTTTCATTAATTTCATTGGGAGGTCTTTGGTGTTGGGAGTGAAATGAATAAATTAGATTATTATTAGACGATTTTATTCAGATTAGGAAGGGTATATGCAAATCAGAGGGTTAATGGAGATGGTTTTTACCCTTATAATCTATTTGTTGTTAATTTCACCACAACACCAAACACCTCCAATTAAATTAATGAAAGCATATATGTGATCCACCAGGATTCGAACCCGGGTTATCACACACAGATTTTTAGACACCTTAACCATTACACCACCAAGACGGTTAAAGGTTTATGCACACGCCTACGACTTATTATCCATTTTCGAATACTGGATAGTAATCTAATCATGGTCATATTCCCAACCGCGCTATGGTAGCCTAATGTTTAAGTGAGAGGAAAGAATATTTATAATTCCTACAGATCCTTCCTAACTTGCATAAAATCGTCTAAGGAGAGCCAGAATAAGCTGTCAAAATGTGCCATAAGTTCAAAGAGTTTAGAAAAGTGGTTTCGTTATTACCTGAAGATCTTTCCTGGTATTTGTTTGATTAACCTATTCAGTACCGGTGACGTCCTTTATCATTATATTCTGGCAACTAATAGACGTTTTCATTCAGCTTAGGAAGGATGTCGACCCGTTAAAAGATGACAGGCTATCTCATTAATCCTTTTAGCTACCACATATCCTTCCTAAGCTTCATACAATCGTCTAAATGTAGCTGAAATATAAACAAAAAGACGTCACCAGTACTTAATATAACCCTTTCAGTACAGGTGAACTTTATTATATTTTGTATTCTGGCTATCATTAGACGATTTGACTGTTCAGGAAGGATTTATGATAGTCACCGAATTAATGAAGATAGGCTTATACTACACCTCTCTGATTACTAGACTTCCTTCCTAAGCTGCATAAAAAATCGTCTAATAACAGTCAGCATATAAGGAATAATGACGTCACCCGTACTGAAGAGGATATTAACCCCTTCAGTACCAGGGACGTCCTTTTCATCGTATTCTGGCAACTATTAGACGATTCTGTTTAGCTTAGGAAGGACCTCTAGCCATAATAAGGCTTCTAACATTCTCAACCAAACCCTTTTAACTATTACAGATCGTTCCTAAGCTGCATACTATCGTCTAAGTATCTCCCTATCTACTGTATCTATCTATTTGCTCAGGCCCATTCCCCATTTGTTTTGTTTTTTACATACCGTATATATATTTATTTATTTTTATTTTTTTATTGGGGGTGGCCGACTCGAGACAGAACCTAAGTTTAAGTTTAATTATAGCTAGAATGAAATATAACACGTCGCTGGTACTCAAAGGGTTAATGAAGCCGATTATTCACAGCAGCTACAGGGCCCAGGCTAGGGAAAAACAGCTTAGGTTGAATAAAATAGCTCTCTCTCTCTCTCTCTCTCTCTTTCTTTTCTTTCTTTCTTTCTTTTTTTCTTTCTTTCTATCTTTCTTTCTTTCTTTCTATCTTTCTTTCTTTCTTAATATTTGTTCTCTCGCTCTCGCTCTCTCTCTCTCTCGCTCGCTCTCTCTCTCTCTCTCTCTCTCTCTCTCTCTCTCTCTCTCTCTCTCTCTCTCTCTCTCTCTGTGATGTAATCTGTTCCCCATCACTCGTCACATATTCTCACCAGCATTTAAAGGGGGTTTTGTTTTTTTCTGTAACCCCTTCTCCCCTATTTTTAGCCCCATTAGTTTTCAGATTTTAAGATGTTCGGTCCATTAGTGTGGCGATTTTAAGACCTTTCGTCCAATTTCTTGTCAATATTAAGACCTTTCGTGCTATTTAGGTGTCGATTGTTTTCCTGGCGAACGATAGTGAGCGTGTAATTTTGGAGGAACCGGCCTTCGGTCAGTACATTTTTCTACCGAAAAATGTAAAAATTATTCTAGAAGGGGGATCTAATGAATGTTTGTTTTCAAGTTTGATGGAGGTCTAGGGGGGAAACTTAAATAATAAATGTATGACATAATCGACCACAAAATAAACCCTTCCCCCTAATGAGGTTAGTTGTCAAGATTGTTGGCCTAATTCTAATGACTAAACTATAGTAGGAACAAAATAGTTTAGACACCAGGAGTCAGCATTAATAAGGCATAACTATACTCTGTTTCTTTTCAGCTGATGATAAATTGAATCACTTAGAGCAGCTTATTTCTCGATACTTAATGGCATAATATGAAACCACTGTCTCGGCATCATATTAAGACCGAGTATTTATAATTAACACCATATTTCACTACAAAATCTCCAAAATAACTGAGAAATTTTGATAGGAACGTTGCAATATGCCATCAGTTGAAATGAAACGGACAATAGATTGGAATGGGCTGACGGGAACGACTATTTGTTATTGTATTTGCTACCAGTACTCTCACAATGAACGAGAAACTGTTGAGGAAATTGGGTAGAGGTGTGTGTGTGTGTGTGTGTGTAATAATAATAATAATAATAATAATAATAAACGGTTTATTAAAGAATGGCAGCCTCATGAGCTGAAAATACACATTTTACAATTTAGTGGATGAACATGAGATGTACAGATATGAGGATGGTAAGCTCAGTTTACAAACAAAATAAATAAATACAATAATGATGCATGTGCAGAATACAAATTATCATAAAATAACCATGAGAGTAAGTGATATACAGTACATATACACATTTATTTACTTACTCATATACAGAACATACGTATATACACGTACGTGCGCCCATACATATACATACATATATAGGAACATAAGAACATGCAGTAAGTGTGCACATGTCCGTATACACAAACGCTCACGTATGCACACAAACATACATACATACAGAAACTGTTATGGTATGGTCAGGGTAAAGAGTTGAAGGGTAAAGAGGGTGCAGCAATTCAAGTCCGTATATGGTCCGTATGGTCAGGTACAGCCTACTACAATGGGAGGTTAATCCTCGGTAGTGTAGGTGTGTGTGTGTGTGTGTGTGTGTGTGACAGAAGGCGAAATATGGAAGAGCTGGGCGTTCTATTGTTAAGGGTGGAAATACATGGATGAAGATACGTGAACACTTAATAATAGATAATGTTTATGCATAGATTTATAATCAGAAGTTGCGCTAGTGAGCAATATGTTCCCGCTCATATGTACGTATATTACATACATATGTGCATATGACCATATAAATACACGTACAGTACATATATATATTATATACCTTATATTCTCAACCGGGCTCGAACCATTGACAGCACATACACACAGACATACATATACATAAATATATGCACATTACATGCATATATGCTCTTCTCTTATCCTACCTGATACTCTCAGCCGGGCTCGAACCACAAACAGTATACACTATAGACACATATATATATACATAAATAACGCATACATACATACACATATACGCACACATACATACACATATACTGCACATACATAGATACATATATACACATATACATAAACAAACTCAAGCAAATACATACATAATTATATTCTAATACACACACGCACACACTTATGCATATATTATTAAAGGTGGGCGCGTATATATGGTGTGACAGGCCGTTATTACACATTATTAATAATATTAACAATGGTTGGGATAGGACTATTTTTATATCTGTCAGTTCTTGCTCTTATTGGTTGGAGTGTGTTGAAATGACGAGCTGCACGTGTTGGTCTAGGGGCGTCTGGTGGAAGTAAGTTTCTGTGTCGTGGGTGAACAAGCAGCTTAGATGCAAACTGTTTGAGTGTGTTGTAGTGGTGGGTTGAAAGTGCAGGTATGCTAAGGGTGGTGAGAGCTTCCTCGTACCCTGGATATGTGCCACCCAGGATGATCCTGCATGCCCTCCTCTGAACTCTCTCCAGTTGACGTTGTTGTGTTAGGGTTAGAGAGGAGGACCAGGCGGGAGAGGCGTAGGTGAGCTTAGGGAGTATGAAGGTGTTATATATACTCTTCAGCTCATTCTCCGGCGCCCCCAGGGATCTCAACCGCCTTAGCATAAACAACTTGTAAGTGGCGGTCCTGACTGTGGTAGTTACATGTTTCTTCCAGTTTAGTTTGTTGTCCACAGTGATTCCGAGGAGTTTGGTGGACTCAACAAGCTGAAGGGGATGAGGACCAATTGTGACAGTGGGTGGAGGAAGGTCGGTAACGGAAGTGTTGATGTGCATGACCACTGTCTTGTCATGATTGATAGTCACATGATTGTCTGTGGTCCAGGCTTGAAGACGGTCGAGGATGTCTTGTAGGGGGTCATAGTTAGGGGAGGTGTTATCGACAGTAATGCCGACTGTCGAGTCGTCCACGTACTTCCAGTGGAATGGGGTGTCCTTTAGGGCATCATTAATCAAGATGAGGAACAATAGAGGCCCCATCTTTGTGCCCTGTGGGACTCCACATGTGATGTCTAGGAAGGTGGAGATGAAGCCTTGGTATCGCACTGCTTGTCGTCTGTCACTAAGGAAGTCGGTCAACCACGCAACCAGGGTAGGATGTAGCCCCAACTTTATGGCCTTGTTGATGATGATGGTGTGGTCAACAAGGTCAAATGCTTTCCTGAAGTCAATAAAGGCAAGGGCGAGGGAAGTCTTTCTCTTCTCAAGATTTGTGTAAATATAATCTAGGAAGCTAATAAGACAGTGAGTGGTGGAGGAGGTTTTTACGTTGCCAAACTGTTGGGGATCTATCAAGTGACGGATTTGTGAGTAAGCCCAGGTGAATACAAAGTCCTCACAGATTAGACTAGGGATGGGCGTAATGGCAATTGGTCTGAGTTCATTAAGAGAATGTGGGGAGGGGGTTTTGGGGATTGGAGTGACGTATGAAGTTTTCCAGTGTGTGTGTGTGTGAGAGAGAGAGAGAGATCCATAATATAAAATAACATTGAAACAAGAGTAAGATATAGGGAACAATTTAGACTCTAACAAAGGTGGTTATTGCGAGTAAAGAAAACGGGGAAAGACAAGAGGAGTAGCATATTGTACGAGAAAATGAACACATATGTATGGTAAGGTGGAGAGGGTCATGGGGCAAAGAGAGAGCGAGAGAGAGAGCGTCTATACTCTATAGTGCACATAAAGAGAGAGTTGCATAGAGCTACATAGATACACAGACTACACATACCTTGCGGTTCCTACTAGACAGTCCGGACTTAATTCCAAAATGGGATTTGCTACAAAGTAGAAGGTAAAGACAGCGAAGCGGAAAGCTCTCTCCCACCCACCACTCTCTCCTACCTTGGGTCGGCATGAAAATTAGTTGGGGAAACAAAGCCCCCAGCAGAATGAACAAAATTGTACTGGGAAATTCATAGTAAAATACGAAGTTAAGAGAGAGAGAGAGAGAGAGAGAGAAAAGCCAGACGAGGTGAGAATAACACGAGAGAAGGTATAAGGAAGTCTAGACAATTTCCTCTTGCTGTTCTTGTAATGTACACTTGGGACCCTTTTGTGTAGTGTATGTTGGTGTATTGTAATGTGGTGTAGTGTATTGTAGTTTTGTGTAGTGTATGCTGGTGTAGTATATTGTAGTGTTGTGTAGTGTATACTGGTGTATTGTAATGTGGTGTAGTGTATGCTAGTGTATTGTAATGTGTTGTAGTGTATACTGGTGTATTGTAATGTGGTGTAGTGTTGTGTAGTGTATGTTGGTGTATTGTAATGTGGTGTTGTGTAGTGTATGCTGGTGTATTGTAATGTGGTGTAGTGTTGTGTAGTGTATGTTGGTGTATTGTAATGTGGTGTTGTGTAGTGTATGCTGGTGTATTGTAATGTGGTGTAGTGTTGTGTAGTGTATGCTGGTGTATTGTAATGTGGTGTAGTGTATTGTAGTGTTGTGTAGTGTATGCTGGTGTATTGTAATGTGGTGTAGTGTATTGTAGTGTTGTGTAGTGTATACTGGTGTATTGTAATGTGGTGTAGTGTATTGTAGTGTTGTGTAGTATATATTGGTGTAGTGTAGTGTTGTGTAGTGTATTGTAATGTGGTGTAGTGTATTGTAGTGTTGTGTAGTGTATGTTGGTGTATTGTAATGTAGTGTAGTGTATTGTAATGTGGTGTAGTGTATTGTAGTGTTGTGTAGTGTATGTTGGTATATTGTAATGTGGTGTAGTGTATTGTAGTGTTGTGTAGTGTATGCTGGTGTATTGTAATGTGGTGTAGTGTATTGTTGTGTAGTGTATTGTAGTGTTGTGTAGTGTATACTGGTGTATTGTAATGTGGTGGAGTGTAGTGTAGTGTATTGTAGTGTATGCTGATGTATTGTAATGTGGTGTAGTGTATTGTAGTGCTGTGTAGTGTATGCTGGTGTATTGTAATGTGGTGTAGTGTATTGTAGTGTTGTGTAGTGTATGCTGGTGTACTGTAATGTGGTGTAGTGTATTGTAGTGCTGTGTAGTGTATGTTGGTGTATTGTAATGTGGTGTAGTGTATTGTAGTGTTGTGTAGTGTATGCTGGTGTATTGTAATGTGGTGTAGTGTTGTGTAGTGTATGCTGGTGTATTGTAATGTGGTGTAGTGTATTGTAGTGTTGTGTAGTGTATGCTGGTGTATTGTACTGTGGTGTAGTGTATTGTAGTGTTGTGTAGTATATGCTGGTGTATTGTAATGTTGTGTAGTGTATGTTGGTGTATTGTAATGTGGTGTAGTGTATTGTAGTGTTGTGTAGTGTATGCTGGTGTATTGTAATGTTGTGTAGTGTATGTTGGTGTATTGTAATGTGGTGTAGTGTATTGTAGTGTTGTGTAGTGTATGCTGGTGTATTGTAATGTGGTGTAGTGTATTGTAGTTTTGTGTAGTGTATGCTGATGTATTGTAATGTGGTGTAGTGTATTGTAGTGTTGTGTAGTGTATACTGGTGTATTGTAATGTGGTGTAGTGTATTGTAGTGTTGTGTAGTGTATGATGGTGTATTGTAATGTGGTGTAGTGTGTTATGGTGTAATGTAGGCTTGGGTACCGTTTGTGTAGTGTATTGTAGTGTTGTGTATTGTAGTGTGTTATAGTGTAATGTAGGCTTGGGTACCGTTTGTGTAGTGTATTGTAGTGTTGTGTATTGTATTGTAGTGTGTTATGGTGTAATGTAGGCTTGGGTACCGTTTGTGTAGTGTATTGTAGTGTTGTGTATTGTATTGTAGTGTGGTGTATTGTAGTGTGTTATGGTGTAATGTAGGCTTGGGTACCGTTTGTGTAGTGTATTGTAGTGTTGTGTATTGTAGTGTTGTGTATTGTAGTGTGTTATGGTGTAATGTAGGCTTGGGTACCGTTTGTGTAGTGTGTTGTAGTGTTGTGTATTGTATTGTAGTGTTGTGTATTGTAGTGTGTTATGGTGTAATGTAGGCTTGGGTACCGTTGGTGTAGTGTGTTGTAGTCTTGTGTAGTGTGTTGTAGTGTTGTATATTGTATTGAAGTGTTGTGTATTGAAGTGTTGTGTATTGTAGTGTTGTGTATTGTAGTGTGTTATGGTGTAATGTAGGCTTGGGTACCGTTTGTGTAGTGTGTTGTAGTGTTGTGTGGTGTATTGTAGTGTGTTATGGTGTAATGTAGGCTTGGGTACCATTTGTGTAGTGTGTTGTAGTGTTGTGTTGTGTATTGTAGTGTGGTGTAGTGTAGTGTGTTATGGTGTAATGTAGGCTTGGGTACCATTTGTGTAGTGTGTTGTAGTGTTGTGTTGTGTATTGTTGTGTGGTGTATTGTAGTGTGTTATGGTGTAATGTAGGCTTGGGTACCATTTGTGTAGTGTGTTGTAGTGTTGTGTTGTGTATTGTAGTGTGGTGTAGTGTAGTGTGTTATGGTGTAATGTAGGCTTGGGTACCGTTTGTGAGTGGATGCTTGTATATTGTAGTGTGGTGTAGTGGATGCTGGTGTACTGTAACGTTGTGTAGTGTTGTGTAGTGTTGTGTAGTGTGGTGTAGTGTAGTGTGGTGTAGCGTGGTGTAGAGAGATGTAATGGGGCGAATAGTTAAACATATCAAAACTAATGAGGTTAAACATAAGGGAGAAAGGGGTCCAGAAAAAAAACTCTTTAGTGAAAATCTCCTCTTAACGGAATAAAAATGTGACATTTTGTTATGTGTACATTCTGTATTAAATTTCATCACACTGGATACACGGAGATTGTCCTGTCAACCACAGTATGTGATCCCCTTAGATTTTATCACCGTATTGTTACCCTCTATACACCAGGGTCGGGTTATGACTTCACAGGATGTGGGTACAGTCGGCCTAATAATGAGATATACAACCATGTTCCTACACTTACCCACCCTATCCAACAGCTGACAGACATTAATACAGCACACAGCGAGCCAAACGTAATGACAGCTGAGACATGACTTATTAGCGCCACTGTACCTCATTAAGTGTTGTATAATAGCGTAGAACAATATATTAGCGTATTATATTAGCTATTAGAGTGTAATATAGATTTATATGTAGTGTATTGTTATGTAATGTAGCATAGTGTTCTGAAGTGTAGAATTGTATACTGTAATTTTGAACATAAGAAAACGGGAGTCTGCAAAAAGCCGATTGGCTCACACAAGGCAGATCCCTTCCACACCCAACTAGTGTTATATATTGCATTGCAGTGTAGTGCAGTGTATCACAGTTAGCTAGCGGGACCTCTAGGAATTGCAATGTTGATCTGCAGTAAAGCCGGGGTCACACGAGCGCTTTTCCCGGCAATTTTTTCAGACATTAATATTATTGTGGTCTGGCCTCTTCTGAATTAAAGTAGTTTATAATTTCAATATATTCCAATCCAATAAAGTAACTCTACTTTTCGATTACCATGCGAAAATACCTCGCAAATATCTCACAAATACACGTGAATTACATGAATAAATAAAATAAAATATAATAATATAAATTAATATATACAGTATATATATATATATATATATATATATATATATATATATATATATATATATATATATATATATATATATATATATATATATTATACTGTATATATTCCTATTATCATATGAGCATTTTCATTTGTAAAGCGGCTATTATACTATATATATTACGTTTTTAATGTAAAGAATATAAGGATAAGTCTCTACACCCACTTGAGACAACGAGTTTTCTTCCCCACGACTTCACACATACGCCCAGAAAAGAAAAAAAGGCAGAACCCATTCACTCCCACTCACAGCAATACACATAAGCGGAAAAACTTGCTGCGCCGGAAATCCAGTGCAAGATAAGAATGTTTTGGAACGGTAGGGAAAAAAATAGAGAGAAAGGAAAATGTGGCTTGTCCCTACTCCTCCCTGGTGACAAACCCTTTCAGTACTGGTGACGTCTTACATATTTGATTTTAGGTGCAGTTAGACGACTGTATGGTATAGGTAGCACCAACGAACTTGACAATAATCGTGATCCTTCACCTCTCTGTAACTCAAAAGTGCCTAGAACTGGCTGTAAATAACCACACCTATTCCCTGTTGGACTCTTCCCAAATGATAGAAACGTCACCTAGAGCAAACTGGCTGTAAATAACCACACCTATTCCCTGGTGGACTCTTCCCAAATGATAGAAACGTCACCTAGAGCAGACTGGCTGTAAATAACCACACCTATTCCCTGGTGGACTCTTCCCTAATGATAGAAACGTCAGCCCCATTGCTTTCATTAATTTTGAGTTATAAGAAGTTATAAGGGGTCAAGATTATTGTCAAGTTCGCTGGTGCTACCTATAGTGTTTGCGTCTCCGTCTGAAGGTCACTCTTTCTGCGTCTGTCTATAATATGTAGGTTCTGTGTGTGATCCCCTCCCCTGACTCTTGATGTCTATACCCGGTTTCATTTCATCTGACTGTAAATTACAAAGTTCCCACCAAGATTTTTCAGATATTTTAAAGATTGTGTAGCGAAATATGGTGCTAATTATATAAACGTGGTCTTAAAATGATACAGACACATAGTGGTTTCATATTTGTCCATTAAGTATCGATACATTAGCTGCTAAGGGATTCAATTTACCGTCAGATGAAATTAAACCGAGTATAGTGTTCTCTACCCCAGTGTCCAACTCTGTATGTCCGTTTAGTTCAGATAGTTTATGTTTATGATATGTTCACCTCTCTCTCTCTCTCTCTCTCTCTCTCTCTCTCTCTCTCTCGTACACACACTCCTCCCGATTGAAAGGTTTATTTGGTTAAAGTGGAGTCGTAAGAGATAAAGAGAGAGAGAGAGAGAGAGAGAGAGAGAAAGAGAGAGAAAGAGAGAGAAAGAGAAAGAGAGAGAAAGAGAAAGAGAGAGAGAGAGAGAGAGAGCGCGCGCTTTCCAACGTCCAGTCCCCTCTACATACTTTAATATCTACTTTAAACCATTTTTAAGTTCGCTCTCTCCCTCTCAACCACACTCAAGTATCTCTCTTTTACCTGGTGTCTCGCTGTATCGCTCTTGTTCTGTTTCTTTTCATCTGTCTGTACCTCTCTCTCTCTCTTTCTCTCTCTCTCTCTCTCTCTCTCTCTCTCTCTTTAATATGTTTTGTTAGATCTCTCCGGTGGTATCTAAAGGTTTGTCTAGTTGCTTGTCCGTCTTTCATTGAGAGATGTTTGGTGTTGGTAGTGAAAATAATCAATTAGATTATTTGTATGAATCTCTCACCCTCACACTTTTTGTTGCTCTCTCTCTCTCTCTCTCTCTCTCTCTCTCTCTCTCTCTCTCTCTCTCTCTCTCTCTCTCCCTCTCGTTTATTCTGGCTATCATTAGACGATCTTATACAGCCTAGGAAGGATCTGTGGGAATTGAAAGGGGAAAGGAACAAATAATTGCGAAGTCAGACCCTTTGAGATGCATTTTTTTTTTTTTTTTTTTTCTATGTGATTGAGGGAGGCAGAAGGCATAACTGCCTATAGCGAGTGCCCCCCCCCCCCCATAGTTGAAAGAGTGACAGGGCCAAAATCAAGGGACGTTCGAGCCAAAATGCCTGGACACACGGAGTTTGAAGCAATTTAAGTCATAGGAAGAGGGAAAGACTGATTCTGGGAGAGAGTTCCAGAGCTCAGCTGTTGAGTAGAAGAAAGTTTGAGAGTAACGTTTCACTCTTGGGTTGGAGAGTTGCACAGAGTAGGGGTGGGATTGAGTTGCAAGATGGGTACCACGTGCCCTACGTAAAGGAGGTGGTATGCACTGGGATAGCTCTGAGGAACACTGATTATTATAGTAGCGATAGAATAGCGAGAGAGATGCAACATTGCGGCGGAGAGAGAGAGAGATTGCAGAGAGTTGGTGAGTGGACGGGAGTTAATGATACGAAAGGCCTTCCTTTCAACTTTGTCTAGGAGAGCGGTGTGAGAGGAACCTCCCCACACATGTGAACAATACTCAATTTGGGTCTAAGTACATGATTATATGGATATCCAGTATTTGATAAATAGATAATAATCGTAGTCATGTACTTAACCATTAACTGTGTTGGTGGGATAATGGTTAGAGCGTGTAAGTTCTGTATGTGGTGCCCAGGGTTCGAATCATGGAAGCATCACATGCTTTCATTAATTTCATTCGGGAGTTATTAGTGTTAAGAACGCTATTAATCAGTATTGCAGTTGGGTTTGAGTACATTATTAGATTGATATCCAGTATTCGCTAAATGGATATATAATCGTAGTCATATACTTAACCTTTAACTGTGTTGATGGTGTAATGATTATTGTGTTTAAAATCTGTATGTGGTAACCCAGGTTCGAATCCCGGGAAAATCACACGTTTTCATTAATATCATTGAGAGGTGTTTGGTGTTGGGAGTGAAATAAATAAATGTGATTATTATTGACATTTCTGGCATCCCCACGATGGTTCAATTTTTGGTCAAATTTGTCATTAATTTTTTATTTTTTCTAGTTTCCTTCCTAGACCTCCATCAAACTTAAAATAACAACACCAGGACCCCTTTCAAGATATATTTGTACATTTTTCGGTAGAAAAATGTCCCGGCCGAAGGCCACGGTTCCTCGTAAATTACAGGCTTGCTATCGCTCGCCAGGAAAAACTCTACACCTAAATGACACGAAAGTCTTAATATTGACAGAGAAAAGGGGAGAAAGGTCTTAACATCGCCAAACTAATGGGGCTAAACACGAGGGAGAAGGTGGTCTAGAAAATCGACATATCTCCCCTTAACGTTTCATCTAAAGTTTAAATTGTGGTGTTTCGACCCCGAGGCTTTTGTTTTACCGCTTAAGTTAGCCTTCAGCACGGATGAGATTTGAGGATCAGAGGAAGGAGAGGGGGAAGGAGAGGGGGGAAGGAGAGGGGGGAAGGAGAGGAGGACTAGGAAAACCAGGTAGAAGAAGATGATGAAGAAGAAATAAAAAGAAAAAGAAGGAAAAAAAGTTAGAAGAAAAAGAATAACAAGACGGAAGAGAAGGAGGAATACAAAGGAGAACACATTGCAACAGACCTATTGGTCTTTACGGGGCAGTTTGGATATCAAAAACTACTAATCTATTGACTACTAGGTAGAAAAAAGGATAGCAAAGAAAAAAGCTCCTCTCCACCCACCATTCCCTCCAGCTAATACTGGCATGGAAACAGTTGGAAAAATACCATGTAGTATGGAACAACTGCCATGGAATTTCGGATAGGACAGGGAGAAAATGAAGTTGATTTGTAATCTAAGCTAACTCTATTACTACAATTCTGAAAGGGAACAGGTGTATGAATGTCAATATACATTGCAGTACGGTATGCGTTGTCACTTCGCTGCGCGTTATTCTGAAATAAACTGTTAATTGGGGGTTATTTGCAGGAGGAAGAAGAAGAAGAAGAGGATAGGAAGAAGAAGGAGGAGGATAAGGAATAAAGAGTAGGGTGGTGGGAAAGGAAGAATAGACAGAAGAGGAGGAGAGCAAGAAGGGAATGAATAGAACGAGAAGTAAGAAGAGGATGGGAGAAAAGAGGGATAAATAATTTGTAGGGAGGAGAAGGAGGAAGAAGAAGAAGATAGGATGAAAAGGGAAAAATAGGTTGGGAGGAAGAGGAGGTGGAGGAGGAGGAAGAAGAAGATAGGATGAAAAGGGAAAAATAGGTTGGCAGTGGGAGGAAGAGGAAAAGGGAAGAAAAAGAAGATGGAGGTAATCTAATTTATCAATCTCACTCCACACACCAAACACCTCCCAAAGAAATTAATGAAAACAAGTGATCCAACCGGGATTCGAACATGGGTTACCACATACATATTGTAAACACTCTAACCATTACACCATCGAGGCAGTTAAACAGGAGTATGATGAGGATAGGGAGAATGAACAAAGATGATGAAGATAACTTGGAAGAGGAAGGAGCTGTTGGGGGAAGGAAGGAAAGTAATGAAGGGTTAACTCCTTTGTTTCTGGCTAAAATGAGACGATTTTATGCAGTTCAAGTAGGACCTATGTGTTATTCGGAGGGTTTATTGAGATTGTACGTACCGGTACCCATTTGAGTCCTAGAGGTAGATTATAAGCTAAGAAAAATCGCTTAATGTTATCCAGAATATGATGAACATTACGTCATCGTACTGAAGGGGTTAAAAAAGGGAGGAAGATAAATCCGGGGTCACACGAGCGATTTTTCCGGCAATTTTTTTGTAGGCAATTGTGGTCTGGCATCCTTCGACTTCCTTCGACTTCCTACGCTAAATAAATCGTCTAATAATAGCCAGCAAACAGAAAATAAATGCGAAATATTACGGTATCTTGAAAGGGTTAATGGGTAAGAGGAAAATAGATAAAAGGGAAGAAGTGAGAGAAGGAAGAGAAAAAGCAAGAAGGATCGTAAAGTCTGTCTTTTACGAGAGTTTTATGTCGGCAATTCTTTTAGATAAAATTCTTTTTAGGTGGTTTCTTAATGATTTTTTTTTTTTAGGAATGCAGCCACAGCTTAATCTCCTTGAGTTGATAGGTTCAGGAAAAAAGTGATAGCCGTCTACAATCGCAGCTATGGAACAGACAGAAAGAAAATGTTAAATAAAGGCACGGATAGAGTGATAGACGCCGAAGGAGGGTAGTTTAGAAATTAGATATTCCTGCCAGACTCTATCGAAGGCTTTCGATATGCCTAGCGCGATAGAAAAGGTCTCATCGAAGTTCCGAAAGGAGTATGAACAAGAATTAGTACATTAAGAAAGGAGATCACCAGTAGATCGGCACCTACGGTACTCTTACTGGTGATCTGAAAGTATATTATGAGCAGACAAATGCTTATAAAATTTTGAATTAAGAATAGATTAAAAAAAAACTTTAGAGATGGAAGAAATGAGAGCAATTGGACGATAATTGGAGGCTTGGGAGTGGCCACCCTGCATTGGGACAGGTTGAATGAGAGAAAACTTCCAGCAAGAAGGAGAGATATTAGAGGAAAGACCGATATTGAAGAGTTTGCCTAGCAGGGAGTCAACATGGAAGAACAGTTACCGAGTACAACAGGAGGAACACCACCAGAATCATAATCCAAGGTGGAGGTTTTAGAAAAAGTTTGAGTGAAGAAATCAGCTTTGTTAGGGGAAGAAGTGACGGTGGTGCAATCAGAGGGGATAAGAGGAGAGAAAGACGAGGAAGTAAAATAATTGTTAGAGAGGATATTGGCTACATGCCGGAGGACTTGGGATGACCCTTTGAGTGCCAGCGACGTGTGCTGTATTATATTCTAGCTCTATTTGGACGATAGTATGCAGCTTAAGAAGGATTAGTGGTAGTTAAAAGGGTTGGTTGAGATAGTTTGAATCCTTAGTATTGCTCGAGATCCTTCCTAAGCTTAATAGAATCGTCTAATAGTTGCTAGAATATGATAAAAAGGACATTCCCTGGTACTGAATGGGTTAAGTTCAGAGCATTTGTTATTGATGAAAGAGTTTGGGCGAGTCGAAGAGAATAACAAACAAAAGCTGACTATGGACGAGTTGCAGGCATAGGTTGGACGTAGATTTGCTTAAGGGGAGATGGGCCGTTATTTGTTTATTTTATTTTTGTTTTGGGGGGGGGTCTAATAATTCAATTATTCCATTATTTCTTAGTTTCTTCGCTAGACCTCCAAGCTTAGAAAAACACCGACTAGACTTTAAGATACATTTTTAAATTTTTTGGTAGAAAAATATCCCGGCCGAAGGCCGATTCCTCTAAAATATCAGGCTCGCTATCGCTCGCCAGGAATAAATCGACACCTAAATAGCATAACCTTTATAACGAAATGGGGCGAAAGGTGTTAAAATCGCCAATTTAATGGGCCTACCGTCTTATAATCTGAAAACTAATGGTGCTAAACATGGGGGAGTAGGGGGGGCCATAAAAGAGGCCCCCCTCCCCTTAACAAAACAGTGAGGACCAGCAGAGCAAGAGGAAAAGGTTGAATTACAGATGACGCCAGAGAGAGGTTGGGTATTCCGTAACGAACACAAATAATAATAGTAGGTCAAACGTTTCTATATTCTCTCTCTCTCTCTCTCTCTCTCTCTCTCTCTCTCTCTCTCTCTCTCTCTCTCTCTCTCTCTCTCTCTCTCTCTCTTAATACTTGTTATTTCAGAGATTGTAACATTTTCCTACACATCGAGACAGAATGGGGCGAGGGAACGCAAAAGTGGTCCCGGACCCTAAGAATTAGAACCCTTAAATGTTGTTTCTGTTCGGGCTCTGTCTAGAGTCGGCCACCCCCAGCAATGGGGTATATGCCTGAGTATATACGTAAGTACATACATACAATAAAGGACTTGTACCAGGCTGAATAATCTCTCCGTCTGTCTGTCTGTCTGTCTGTCTGTCTGTCTGTATGTCTGTCTGTCTGTATGTCTGTCTCTTGTATTAAAGTAAATTGATTAATAAAGGCAAGGCCAATAGATAAAACAGTAGACAAATAATTGCAAATTAGCAATTTTGGTAATATGAAGTTTAATCCATGACGGGGAGAGAGTGAGAAAGCGAGTGAGAGAGAGAAAGCGAGTGAGAGAGAGAAAGCGAGTGAGAGAGTGAGAAAGCGAGTGAGAGAGAGAGAGAGTAAACATTGATAACTGGGAGAAGGAATCAAATATCAAATGAATAGCAACGAAATGAAACAATAATTAACACAAAACTGAAAACAATGGCGTTGCAGAGCTACAGGCGCTTCCCATTAAGAAAACAATTTGTAAAACAATTGCAGCCGAGAAAGCCAATTTGTCCCATTCTTCGAGAGAAAAAAAAAAGGTTGCTATCCCGACAAAGTACACCCACGCACACACACACCCACCCACCCATCCACACACACACACACACACGATTAGCTAAATAACAAATAATCACCCACACACACACAATAACACAAATCCCTAAAGCTGCGCATCCCGACAAACTACGCACACACGCACGCACGCACACACATGATTAGCTTAATAACATATAGTCAATCCACCCCCCCCCCTACACACACACACACACACACACACAAAATAACGCAAATTCCTGCAACAGCGTATCACGACACACACACAAGATTAACTAATTAACAGTAAATCCTCCTCAGATGCACACAAACACAGATCCACGCAGGCATACACACAAACACACACACAGTTACATACACGGTTCAGATATGCATGATAGCTATCGCCTCGTCACACAAACACACACACTCATACACACGCACAAACACAGATATACATACACACACACACAAGAGATTAACGTATTAACAGTAAATCCCCATTCTCCCACACACACACACACGCACACAAACACACACAGTCACATACACGGTTCAGATATGCCTGGTAGCTATCACCTCGTCACACACATACGGCCCTGACAGAGCTTATACCCCCCCCCCCCCCCTATCTCTCTCTCCCTCTCTTCTTCTTCTTCTTTTGTCTCTCTCACTCTTTCACTCTCTCTCTCCCTGTATTCTTCTTGTTATTGTTGTTCTCTCTCTCTCTCTCTCTCTCTCTCTCTCTCTCTCTCTCTCTCTCTGCCTACACTTTCATTAACATTATCTGGGGCGACGCGTTGTGGGATATGATAGGCTATTTTGTTTACTGTATTAATTTATTATGGAGAATTTCGCTTGATTTTGCCATTTTCGACCAGTGTAGGCGATTTCAGTTTGTTCACTAGGCTAAAAAAAACCCATCCCATACTTCCTTCAAACAAACAATACCCACCAAGACCCCTTCAAGTTAAATGTGTCCTTTATATATATATATATATATATATATATATATATATATATATATAAAACATTTCGGCCGAAGACATTTCTTTAGGCTCCACCGTTTTAACTCCTTCTCGACGTCCTTTTCTTTATATTCGGCCAACGATTAGATTATATTCAGCTTAGCAAGGACGTCTACCAATTAAATGGCTACATACTCTCTCAATGTAACCTTTTAGCTACCTTATGACCTTAAACTGTACACAATCGTCTAAATATACCTAGACTAAAGTTAAAAGGACGTGGCCGATACAGAAGTCTAGACTCTAGGCTTCTAGGTTCGCGAGACAAAAATTCGACACCTGAATGGGGTGAAGCGTGAATGGGGTGAAGCGTGAATGGGGTGAAGCGTTTAAATATTAGATAAAACCTTCCCTGGACCAAATAGGTTTAGGGAACCCACCTCGTTTGTTTTCTCTTTTTGGCTTGCATCCATCGGCCCCATTCAGCCTACTGTTTTAAGACGTTTACCCCATCCAGGTGTCAATATTTTCTTGGCGAGCGGTAGCGAGCCAGCATATGTATATACATATTTTGTTTTTGTTCCGGCGAACCCGGATCCTCCATACAATGCTGGGTCGCTATCACTCGCCAGGAAGAGATCAACACCTGGATGGGGATAAAAGTCTTAAAACAGTTGGCTGAATGGGGCCGAATGGATACAAGCCAGAGAAAGAGAGAAAAGCAGAGAAAGAGAAACAAAAGCAGGTGACCCCCCCCCCTTAAATGTCCTAACCCATGGTGATAATGGTCAGGGGTTGTCCTGCCCGGCTGCTTCGATACATAACATACTTCCATACATAAGATCACGGCGAGGAACAGGATTGATGTGGGCGTAGGTACAGTTCCCCACATAAGTTCTGTTCCTCGCCGTGAACTTAAGTATGGAAGACAAATTAGTATGAATGAATTGCATTTGTGGTTCCTTTCATTATCACGTATACAGACTAATAACACACATAACAAAGCCACTCCAACAGCTTCCCCTACCTCCCACACCCCTTCTCCCCTCTCGACACTTCAGAAAAATAGGAAAAGTAGAATGTAGATACGAGGTGCTGTTGTAAAGGCTTATCCCTCAATACCTTCACCTGACCTGACTTATCAGTTGATTAATCAGATGAGTTAAGGGGAGATATCCACTTGAGGGACTTTTTTCTTGACCCCTTTCTCCCTCATGTCTAGCCCCATTGCTTTTGAGATGTTAAGACGTTCGCCCCATTAGTTTGGCGATTTTAAGAACCCTCGCCCCATTTCTGTCAATTTTAAGACCATTCGTGCCATTTAGGTGTCGAATTTTTCCTGGCGAGCCTGTAATTTAAGGGGAACCGGCCCTCGGCCGGGACATTTTTCTACCGAAAAATGTACAAATTTATCTTGAAAGGGGGTCTAGGGGGAGTAATTTTAAGCTTGATGGAAGTCTAGGGAATCAACTAAAAACCTCCCCTTAAGCACTGCATAATAAGAAGCTCGTAATTCAACCATCTTATATTTCCATGTATAAGAGATCCCGGAGAGGTAGAGAACTTAGAAGTGTATATTCATGTATTCCAGCCAGCCTCCACTACAACGGGATCCTGACTAATGAAAATACCTTGTGTGTCCGGTGTTGGGGAGAGGCTGTGGTTATTGTTGGGGACAGTGGCTCACTTTTTGGTCCATATTTGTTCATTTATTAATTGTTTTGTCTAGTTTCCTCCCTAGACCTCCAGCAAACTTTACAAAATCATCCATAAGATCCCCCTTCTAGATTAATTTGTACATTTTTCGGTAGAAAAATGTCCAGGGCGAAGGCCGGTTTCTCTTAAAATTACAGGCTCGCTTTCGCTCGCCAGGAAAAAATCGACACCTAAATAGCACGAAAAGTATTAATATTGACAAGGAAATGGGGCGAAAGGTGTTAATATTGACAAGGAAATGGGGCGGAAGGTCTGACTAATGAAAATACCTTGTGTGTCAGTGTTGGGGAGAGGCTGTGGATAGTGTTGGGGAGAGGCTGTGGATAGTGTTGGGGAGAGGCTGTGGATAGTGTTGGGGAGAGGCTGTGGATAGTGTTGGGGAGAGGCTGTGGATATTGTTGGGAGGAGGCTGTGCTTTGTGTTGGGGTGAGGGGGTGATTAGTGTTGGGGAGAGGCTGTGGATAGTGTGGGGGAGAGGCTGTGGATAGTGTTGGGGAGAGGCTGTGGATAGTGTTGGGGAGAGGCTGTGGATATTGTTGGGGAGAGGCTGTGGATAGTGTTGGGGAGAGGCTGTGGATAGTGTTGGGGAGAGGCTGTGGATAGTGTTGGGGAGAGGCTGTGGATAGTGTTGGGGAGAGGCTGTGGATAGTGTTGGGGAGAGGCTGTGGATAGTGTTGGGGAGAGGCTGTGGATAGTGTTGGGGAGAGGCTGTGGATAGTGTTGGGGAGAGGCTGTGGATAGTGTTGGGGAGAGGCTGTGGATAGTGTTGGGAGAGGCTGTGGATAGTGTTGGGGAGAGGCTGTGGATAGTGTTGGGGAGAGGCTGTGGATAGTGTTGGGGAGAGGCTGTGGATAGTGTTGGGGAGAGGCTGTGGATAGTGTTGGGGAGAGGCTGTGGATAGTGTTGGGGAGAGGCTGTGGATAGTGTTGGGGAGAGGCTGTGGATAGTGTTGGGGAGAGGCTGTGGATAGTGTTGGGGAGAGGCTGTGGATATTGTTGGGGAGAGGCTGTGGATAGTGTTGGGGAGAGGCTGTGGATAGTGTTGGGGAGAGGCTGTGGATAGTGTTGGGGAGAGGCTGTGGATAGTGTTGGGGAGAGGCTGTGGATAGTGGTTGGGGAGAGGCTGTGGATAGTGTTGGGGAGAGGCTGTGGATAGTGTTGGGGAGAGGCTGTGGATAGTGTTGGGGAGAGGCTGTGGATAGTGTTGGGGAGAGGCTGTGGATAGTGTTGGGGAGAGGCTGTGGATAGTGTTGGGGAGAGGCTGTGGATAGTGTTGGGAGAGGCTGTGGATAGTGTTGGGGAGAGGCTGTGGATAGTGTTGGGGAGAGGCTGTGGATAGTGTTGGGGAGAGGCTGTGGATAGTGTTGGGGAGAGGCTGTGGATAGTGTTGGGGAGAGGCTGTGGATAGTGTTGGGGAGAGGCTGTGGATAGTGTTGGGGAGAGGCTGTGGATAGTGTTGGGGAGAGGCTGTGGATAGTGTTGGGGAGAGGCTGTGGATAGTGTTGGGGAGAGGCTGTGGATATTGTTGGGGGAGAGGCTGTGGATAGTGTTGGGGAGAGGCTGTGGATAGTGTTGGGGAGAGGCTGTGGATAGTGTTGGGGAGAGGCTGTGGATAGTGTTGGGGAGAGGCTGTGGATAGTGTTGGGGAGAGGCTGTGGATAGTGTTGGGGAGAGGCTGTGGATAGTGTTGGGGAGAGGCTGTGGATAGTGTTGGGGAGAGGCTGTGGATAGTGTTGGGGAGAGGCTGTGGATATGTTTGGGGAGAGGCTGTGGATAGTGTTGGGGAGAGGCTGTGGATAGTGTTGGGGAGAGGCTGTGGATAGTGTTGGGGAGAGGCTGTGGATAGTGTTGGGGAGAGGCTGTGGATAGTGTTGGGGAGAGGCTGTGGATAGTGTTGGGGAGAGGCTGTGGATAGTGTTGGGAGAGGCTGTGGATAGTGTTGGGGAGAGGCTGTGGATAGTGTTGGGGAGAGGCTGTGGATAGTGTTGGGGAGAGGCTGTGGATAGTGTTGGGGAGAGGCTGTGGATAGTGTTGGGGAGAGGCTGTGGATAGTGTTGGGGAGAGGCTGTGGATAGTGTTGGGGAGAGGCTGTGGATAGTGTTGGGGAGAGGCTGTGGATAGTGTTGGGGAGAGGCTGTGGATAGTGTTGGGGAGAGGCTGTGGATAGTGTTGGGGAGAGGCTGTGGATAGTGTTGGGGAGAGGCTGTGGATAGTGTTGGGGAGAGGCTGTGGATAGTGTTGGGGAGAGGCTGTGGATATTGTTGGGGAGAGGCTGTGGATAGTGTTGGGGAGAGGCTGTGGATATTGTTGGGTAAGGGGAGATTTGCTGGTCCCCTTTCTCCCTCGTGTTAAGCCCAGTTTGTTTTGAGATTATAAGACGTTCGGCTCATTAGTTTAGCGATTTTGACACCTTTCACCCCATTACGTTGTCAATTGTAAGACCTTTCGTGCCATTTAGTGTCGATTTTCTCCTGGCGAGCGAAAGCGAGCCTGTAATTTTAAGAGGAACCGGCCTTTGGTCAGGACATTATTCTACTAAAAAATGTAAAAATTTATCTTGAAGGAGGGTCTAGGGAGTTTTTTTCTAAGATTGATGGAAGTCTAGCGAGGAAAGCTAAAAAAGAAAAGAAACAAATACATGAATTAATAGAAAAAAACAAAAACAAAAAAAACAACCACTACCTCCAGGGGGTTGACCTGCTTTTTGTTATTTCTGTCCTTTTCTCTCTTTCTCTGGCTTGTGTCCATTCGGCCCCATTCAGCCAACTATTTTAAGACGTTTATCCCCATCTAGGTGTCGATTTTTTCCTGGCGAGCGATAGCGAGCCAGCATTATATGAAGAAATCCGGCTTCGCCGGAGACATTTTTCTATCGAAAAATGTACAAATTTAGCCTGCTGACTAACAAAAATAACAAATATGCTGGCTCGCTACCGCTCACCAGTCAGAAATTGACACCTGGATGGGGATAAACGTCTTAAAACAGTAGGCTGAATGGGGCCAAATGGATACAAGCCAGAAAAAGATAGAAAAGGACAGAACAAAAACAGGTCACCCCCTTAAAGCCGAGCGATGTCAATCAAAAGACCGGGTTATTTATTACTATTTACACTGCTTTCACCACTTTAACCCTCTCAGTACCGGGGCCGTCCTTTTAACTTTACTCTGGCTACTAATACACGATTGTATTCAGTTTAAAAAGGGCCTCCAACAAACAGAATAAGTCTCCATACACACAATATGAGATGAAGCTTCAAAATGTACGCTACTCCGTTCCCAATAGGTAGTCCAGAAATTGTGAACCCTAACCTCTGTAACTCAAAAAGGGCTGGAGCAAATGGGTTGTACATTTCCACACCTCTTCCCTGGCTAACCCTTCCCAAATGGTAGACATATTAGCTCGATTACTCTGGAAGTTTGTGAGTTGTAGAGGTTAAGGGGAGGCTGGCCGTTTGTTTGGTCTATTAATTAATTTATTCATATATTTTTTTAGTTTCCTCCCTAGACCTCCGTCAAGCTTAGAAAAAACACCACCTAGACCCGCCTTCAAGATAAATTTGTACATTTTTCGGTAGAAAAATGTCCCGGCCAAAGGTCGGTTACTCT
Organism: Paralithodes platypus; assembly: GCA_032716605.1. NCBI lineage: Eukaryota > Metazoa > Arthropoda > Malacostraca > Decapoda > Lithodidae > Paralithodes > Paralithodes platypus. Next base: position 20,152,540 of record CM064506.1, on the reverse strand, counting down.
TAAAAATGCAGGCTCGCTATCGCTCAAAAGAAAATAATCGACACCTAAATGGCACGAAAGGTTTTAATATTGACAACGAAATGGGGCGAAAGGTGTTAAAATCGCCAAACTAATGGACCGAACGTCTTATAATCTCAAAACTAGTGGGGCTAAACAGTAGGGAGAAAGGGGTCCAGAAAAACGGTCTGCCTCCCCTTAAGGTTCAAGAGTTTTGAAACAGGATATAGAAGGTTGTTTTGAAACAGGATATAGAAGGTTGTTTTGAAACAGGATATAGAAGGTTGTTTTGAAACAGGATATAGAAGGTTGTTTTGAAACAGGATATAGAAGGTTGTTTTGAAACAGGATATAGAAGGTTGTTTTGAAACAGGATATAGAAGGTTGTTTTGAAACAGGATATAGAAGGTTGTTTTGAAACAGGATATAGAAGGTTGTTTTGAAACAGGATATAGAAGGTTGTTTTGAAACAGGATATAGAAGGTTGTTTTGAAACAGGATATAGAAGGTTGTTTTGAAACAGGATATAGAAGGTGTTTTTGAAACAGGATATAGAAGGTTGTTTTGAAACAGGATATAGAAGGTTGTTTTGAAACAGGATATAGAAGGTTGTTTTGAAACAGGATATAGAAGGTTGTTTTGAAACAGGATATAGAAGGTTGTTTTTCTTTGAATGACCAGATGATGAGGGAGGAATGGATTCTGATCGCAATTTTGTTTTTTTCTATGTGAGTGAGGGAGACAAATGGCAGAACTGCCTGTAGCGAGTGCCTCCCCCAGAGTTGAAAGAGTGACACGGCCAAAATCAAGGGACGTTGGAGCCAAAATTAAGAGGGTAGTGCTTGGTTTTTAGTCTATTTATTTATGTATTAACTTATTTATTAGTTTCCTCGCTAGACCTCCATCATGCTTAATAAAACACCCTCACAAGATAAATTTGTACATTTTTCGGTAGAAAAATCGGCCGGTTCCTCCTAATACTACAGTCTCGCTATCGCTCGCCAGGAAAAAATCGACACCTAAATGACACGAAAGGTCATAATAATTGAAATAGAACAAACTTCTTAAAATCTCAAAACTAATGGGGTTAAACATGAGGGAGAAGGGGGTCCAGAACAAGGGACTACCTCCCCTCTACAGTCACTTATAAACATTCGTGGACCCTTATGTTTCCATTCGTGGACCCTTATGTTTCCATTCGTGGACCCTTATGTTTCCATTCGTGGACCCTTATGTTTCCATTCGTGGACCCTTATGTTTCCATTCGTGGACCCTTATGTTTCCATTCGTGGACCCTTATGTTTCCATTCGTGGACCCTTATGTTTCCATTCGTGGACCCTTATGTTTCCATTCGTGGACCCTTATGTTTCCATTCGTGGACCCTTATGTTTCCATTCGTGGACCCTTATGTTTCCATTCGTGGACCCTTATGTTTCCATTCGTGGACCCTTATGTTTTCCTTTGTGCAATAATATCTAGCCTATCTGGATTTTGTTTGATTTTATTTTGTTATGGAATTTTCTTTTCAATAAATAGTACATATAATGATTTAGTTGATGTATAGAAGAAACGCATATTCATAAATAAAGTCGCTTTCAGAGATATACTTCCATAATTAGAAGTAGGCGAGGTATACGAATATTTTACGAGTGACTGTACTTCTGCTGACCAATGTTCGTGAGCTCTGGCCATTTTCTTAACCCTATCACCACCATGACGCAATTGTCATCCTATTCTGGTTACCATTAGACGATTTGATCTAGTTTATAACCTACCTCTACGACTGAAATGGGTAAATACGATCTCCATAAACCTTCTTAAACTGCCTGGACTCTTTTAATATTAGCCAGATTCCAAGGGCAAGAGACGTCATGGTGCTGAAGGGGTTAATGCAAATATATCCATTTATATTAAGGGCAGATTTCCACTTGGGGGATTTTTTTCTCAACTCCTTTCTCCTTCAGGTTTAGCCCCATTGATTTTAAGATTTCAAGACGTTCGCCCCATTAGTTTGGCGATTTTAAGAACTTTCGTCCCATTTCTGTCCATTTTAAGACATTTCGTGTCATTTAGGGGTCGATTTTTTTCCTGGCGAGCGATAGCGAGCCTGTAATTTAAGAGGAACCGGCCTTCGGCCGGGCCATTTTTCTACCGAAAAATTTACAAATTCATCTTGAAAGGGGGTCTAGAGGGTGTAATTTTAAGCTTGATGGAGGTCTAGGGAACAACCTAGACACCTCCCCTTAATGTTCAGATCAAATCAGTTATACATTCGTAAATAAATAATATATATTTATTAATATATAGATGATTTGCTCTGAACATCTATTTAAATGGATATAATTGCATGAAGAATATCGTCATAGCTCACGAACATTTGTCAGCAGCTGTACAGTCGCGCTAATAAGTGATGTCTCGGCACCATGTATGTTTTGATCAATAATTGGTATCAGCAAATATCTAAGCTTCATTTCTTCATATCGAGTGAAATATACACACGTTACTTCACTTAACCACCCTATTCAACATCTGACAGACATTAATACAGCACAAAGCAAGCCAAACGTAATGACAGCTTGGACATGACTTATTAGCGCGACCGTACATAGTTACTAGAAGAAAGGACACGATCAATTTCGCCCATATTAACCCCTTCTTTACCGGCAACGTCCTTTTAATTTGTTTCTAGCTAGATTTAGAAGATTTGTTGGAAACTCTTTTTAACCCTCTCCGACATATGACGCGATTTTGAGCCTATTAGGGATACTTTAAAGCCTTTGTTACCATCAAGGGTATTTAGAAACCTTTAGTTTAGTTACTTGAACCTCTGCAGTTGTCTTTGAGTTAGCTGTGGGCAGAAAACTAATTTTGGAGAGGTAATTATAAGAGTGATATAACTATTTCTTATTACTAATCTGGCAACCTCTGCGTCATATGTGCGTGAAAGGGTTAAACTCAGTGCAATCATCTAACAGGAGCCAGAATAAAGTTAAAAGGACATCAGCGGTGCGGAAGGGGTTAAATTGTAAAGTAAAACACAGTATACCATCGTGACAACCCTGAGCGCCCCGATAACCCGATAAACCCATAATCGGCCCAGCTGGTTCGGTTTAGATGGCAAACCTCGCGATGTCGATATTAGTAATGAAAGCTTGGGAGCGGAGAAAGTTGGTGGGGTACCGCCGTTCAGGGGGGGATGGAGGGTTTTTCTGGTTCCCCTTCTCCCTCATGTTTAGCCCCATTAGTTCTGAGATTTTAAGACGCTCTTTCCATTAGTTTGGCAATTTTAAGACCTTTCACTCAGTTTCTTTGTCAATATTAGGACCCTTCGTGCCATTTGCTGTCGAGCGATAGCGAGCCTATAATTTTAGGAGGCGGCCGGGAGATTTTGTTATCGAAAAATGTACAAATTTATCTTGATGGGGATCTAGGGAGTGTTTTTTAAGCTTGATGTGGAGGTCTAGCGAGGAAAAAAACACGAAAAATTAATAAATAGACGATAAAATAATCCCTACTCCCGTTAACAGCTCGGGAACTCCAAGAACAATGCGGCCCCGATGGTATTAACGAGGCTAAAGCGCAGGGAATGGAACGGACCTTATTGAAACAGGGTGAATGGAACAGACCTTATTGATTATTGGAACAGAACGAATGGAACAGACCGAATTGAACACGGGAATGGAATGGAGGTAAGCGAGCGGGGGGGTGGGGAACTGTGCTAAACATAAGACACGATTGCAATGAACATGAATCAGAGAGCAGGGGGAGAATTGTTACACAGATAATGAAAAGAAGGTATGGGCGGGTGGGATAGAGGGATAAAAGGTGGGATAGAAGGTGTACTAAACATAAGACACAATTGAAATGAAAATAACACGAAACAGGGTGAATGGTAGAGACCGAGTGAAACAGAGTGATTGGAATACAAAAGAATGAAACAAGGGAATGGAATGAAGGTAGGCGGGTGGGAAGGCAGAGAGCAGGTAGGCTATACTAAACACAAGACACGATTGGAATGAAAATAACACGAGACAGAGTGAATGGGGAGAATGGAACAGACCGATTGGAAGACGGGAATGGAATGAAGGCAGTTGAGTGAGGAGGAGGAGTTAAGGGGGGTCACCGGCTTTTTTTATCTTTCTCTCCTTTTCTCTCATTCCCTGGCTTGTATCCATTCGGCCCCATTCAGCCAACTGTTTCAAGACGTTTATCCCCATCCAAGTGTCGATTTCTTCCTGGCGAGCGATAGCGAGCCAGTATTGTATGGAGAAATCCGGCTTCGCCGGAGACATTTTTCTATCGAAAAATTGGTAACATTCAAGACAGCTAGAGCCGCCTTATTTACCAAGTTACTTTATATTTTTCCCAAGGAATATAGTGTTTAATTGTTGTTTATCATGGTTTGAGTGGAAGATTTGCATTAACTTACCTATTATTCATTAATCTGAAGATACTCCGTCAAATGGCGCCATTTATTGGGTGAATCGCGCTTTTACAGTAGGTAAGGAAAATTGTGGGGAGGCCATGCACGCTTGCAAAATGTACAAATATTATATTAGATTAGATTAGATTAACCTAACCTAACCTAACCCTAATATAATATAATATCGTTTTTGTGAGTAACGTTCAAGCCATTTATTGGGTGAATCGCACTCACCGCATCTTTCAAAACAAGAAGAAGAGGACCCAGGTCGAAGGATTCATTGGGTGCAATGCTTTGTTTACGTTCGGGACATTATTTTCGTGTTATTTTTCGGTGTAATCGGGTTTTTTCATGTGTCGATAACGAAATTCCTCCATGTGGACTATAATGAGAAAAATATGGCGAGTCTATTGGTCCCTATTTTCCCTAATAAATTATTTCTAATAAGGCGGCGAAAGAGGTCTTGAATGTTATCGAAAAATTTACAAATTTAGCTTGCTTTCCAAACAAGAATATATATATGCTGGCTCGCTACCGCTCGCCAGGGAAAATATGGGTGTAAACGTCTTAAAACAGTAGGCTGAATGGGGCCGAATGGATACAAGCCAAAGAGAGAGGGCGAGAAAGAGAAAAAAAAGCGAGGTGGGCTCCCTTAAGGAAGATGCACTAAACGTAAGACACGATTGAAATGAAAATAATACAAAACAGAGAATGCGGAGTATTGGAACATAGCAAAAGGAATGTTGGAAATGGAGCAAAGCTATGGAATGAAGGCAGGCGGATGGGAAGGGGGAGTGAAGGCATACTAAAAATAAGACAGGATTGGAATGAAAATAACACGACACAGAGAGAATGAGGAGATTGGAACACAGAAAATTGAATGAATGTAGGCGGGTGGGAAGGAGGGGTGGAGGTATACTAAACGCAATATCTACGGTACTCGGAAAAAAAGGCACGGGAAAAAAATGGCACATAAAACAAATGTTGTATTAAGGAATAATAGATCAGTAAAATGTGTTGGATGTAATATTGGGTAAATTGATACGGTGTGACAGTCACGAGTTTTAGAATGTGTGTTTTTTTTTTTTTGCATTTTTTCTTTGATATACAGTGTTGTTTTACCGGTATATATTAAGTAAACCACCCACCAATTTTCATGACAATTTTGAAATGCATGTTGGAATCCCTATAAACTGTACTTCATTTTAATGTAAGTTTGATAATTTGGAAAAATCGATTAAGGGAAAAAATTAACATTGAAAATGATGTGTAAAAAGTCTCCCATAAACGGCGGCCCGCTATGTTATTGTAGTTTGCGGCCTAATTTCGTCTGTTAATTAACTTTCTCCTTAATTGGACCCCCTATGAAGTACAACAGATTATGATGACATAAGTGACGGGTGTTTAGAGGGGGCAGAACTCCCCCTTCAACAGATGACGTGTCTCACAGTAACTTCTATTATATAAACAACCCAAGAATTTTCACAGATATTTTAAATTTCATTTAGGATGTAATATAACCTATACTCCATGTCAAAATAAGTGTCAACCCTCGAAAAATTCTATTAAGGGAGATACAGAACCTAGAACCTGTAACCTATAACGATATTTGTCCAGGGTTCACCTCCCCATAGACGGCACACAACACGACTCGGCGGACCTCTTTCTCCCTGCCTTTCAGTCTAATTAACACTAGGAATTTACCTAATTTTTCTATCCAATGTACTATCCAACCAGCGGGGGTGTGGGGGCGGCAGCCCCCACCCATAATACTAGGTTAGGTTAGGTAAGGTTGGTAGGTTAGGCTAAAATCTTTAATGTTGCTTAATTGTTGCTTAATTGTTGGATAATTGATAATGAGCTTACTGGGTAAGTTCATTTTCTATCCCATGTATCATCCAACAACTTTTGCCAAAACTTGACCTTTTTTGGTTATACTGATGTTTTGGACCGACAGTTAACCCATCGATCTTTTTAGGCCTAATAGGTCCGGTAGAGCATATACATCATTGCTATATATGTCATTAAGAGCTGAAATGTATTATAAGGGAGAACAAATAAAAAATGCTAAAATACATACAGTATATACTGTAAAACAATAAGTTTTTCAGCCAGTACCCAACCAGCGGGGGTGTGGGGGCGGCAGCCCCCACCCATATACTAGGTTAGGTTAGGTTAGGTTGTTAAGTTAGGCTAATGGCACATACAAAAAAAAAAAAAAAAAAAAATCACAATAACCGAACCAGCGGGGGCCCCCACCCATATACTAGGTAAGGTTAGGTAAGGTTGTTAGGTTAGGCTAATAACCTAGATCATTAAACAAACAAAAAAAATAGTCTAACCCAACCAGCGGGGGTGGCAGCCCCCACCCATAATACTAGGATAGGTTAGGTAAGGTTGTTTGGTAGGCTAATGTCTTCCCAAAGTTGACTATTTTTATAACAGAAGATATTAGGCTACCCAATCCACCCCGTGAAATCAGAGCCAGCTTTCGTCAAAAGTTGGCTCGGGTATTCACAAAATTGGGTTTTATGGGTTTACAATTTGGGAAAACCCGAGCCAAGTTTTGATACAAAACGCTATATTATTGTATTTTTACGCTTTTAACCCCTCATTTTCCCTGAACTTCATAGCCCTCGCCACTAGTGGGGGGGGGGGGGTTTAGATTGTTGGATAATGGGTAAATACTCATTTCCGCTCCTCTTCAGTATAAAACAACACTATATCTGAAGGAAAAATTACAAAAAACAAAATAAAACTTAATGAAATCGCTGTCGGTCCAAAAAGTCAGGTTTACCCTTTTTTTTCATCTTGGGGGTTTCTTAGTTGAAAAACAAGAAAACCTGAGCCAACTTTTTTTTGCCACTTTGACTTTTATGAAGCTGAAAAATCTTAAAATCCCAGCCAACTTTTGCCAAAACTTGGCTCGATTTTTTTTCATTTTGGGGTTTTCTTAAGTTGAAAAACAAGAAAACCCGAGCCAACTTCTTTTTTGCACTTGCTGTCTTTTATGCAGCTGAAAAATCTTAAAATCCGAGCCAACTTTTGCCAAAACCTGGTTCGGGTTTTATCATTTTGGGGTTTTCTTAAGTTGAAAAATAACAAAACCCGAGCCAACTTTCATCATAAAAGCCATTATATCGCCTTTTGGTTAATATACAGGAGACGCAACAATGTGTTTTTCAGGTATTTTTTTTGGTATTTTGATTTTGTTTTTGGTGTTTTAGTCGTATCTAGTGATGACATTGAATGGGAATTAAGCATTTACCCATTATCCATCAATCTAAAGACACGCCCCCCGATAGTGGGGAGGGCTATGAAGATCAGGGAAATTGAGGGGTAAAAAGCGTATAGAACACGATAATACACATTTGTAACCCAAATTTGGCTCGGGTTTGTTCAATTTCCAGACCCATAAAACCCGATTTTTTGAAAACCCGAGCCAAGTTTTGACGAAACTTGGCTCGGATTTAACAAATGTAAAAATGAAAAAAATACAGTAACCTTGGTAAATTATTGGCTCGGGTTTTGTCAATTTCCAGACCCATAAAACCCGACTTTTTGAAAACCCGAGCCAAGTTTTGACGAAACTTGGCTCGGATTTAACTAATTTAAAAATGAAAATAACACAGTAACCTTATAACATGTTGGCTCGGGTTTTGTAAATTTCCATACCCATATAACCCGACTTTTAGAAAACACGAGCCAAGTTTTGACGAAACTTGGCATGTTAAAATTACACAGTAACCCTAATAAAATCTTTGTTTGGGTTTTCATAAGGTTAACATTAGCCTAACCTAACGAAGTAAAATGGGGTTAACATTAGCCTAACCTAACAACCTTACCTAACCTAACCTAGTAAGAATGGGGTTAACATTAGCCTAACCTAACAACCTTACCTAACCTAACCTAGTAAGAATGGGGTTAACATTAGCCTAACCTAACAACCTTACCTAACCTAACCTAGTAAGAATGGGGTTAACATTAGCCTAACCTAACAACCTTACCTAACCTAGTAAGAATGGGGTTAACATTAGCCTAACCTAACAACCTTACCTAACCTAACCTAGTAAGAATGGGGTTAACATTAGCCTAACCTAACAACCTTACCTAACCTAACCTAGTAAGAATGGGGTTAACATTAGCCTAACCTAACAACCTTACCTAACCTAACCTAGTAAGAATGGGGTTAACATTAGCCTAACCTAACAACCTAACCTAGTAAGAATGGGGTTAACATTAGCCTAACCTAACAACCTTACCTAACCTAACCTAGTAAGAATGGGGTTAACATTAGCCTAACCTAACAACCTTACCTAACCTAACCTAGTAAGAATGGGGTTAACATTAGCCTAACCTAACAACCTTACCTAACCTAACCTAGTAAGAATGGGGTTAACATTAGCCTAACCTAACAACCTTACCTAACCTAACCTAGTAAGAATGGGGTTAACATTAGCCTAACCTTACAACCTTACCTAACCTAACCTAGTATTATTGGTGGGGGCTGCCGCCCCCACACCTCCGCTGGTTGGGTACTGGCTGAAAAACTTATTGTTTTACAGTAGGCCTATGTATTTTATTTTATTTTTGTTCTCCCTTATAATACATTTCAGCTCTTAATGACATATATAGCAATGATGTATAGCCTATGCTCTACCGGACCTATTAGGCCTAAAAAGATCGATGGGCTAACTGTCGGTCCAAAACATCAGTATGGTAACCAACTAGCCCTTGCATGCCAGTTTAATCCTATGCGAAAAAATCTTTTACTTTGTTACTTTGCGATGACCCATTAAGATTCCCTAGCTAGCTGTGGTCCGGCTCCTTTATGTTGTCCCAACCAACCAACTAACCTTAATGAACAGAGGAGGTACTGGGCTGCCTGGCTGGCCGCTGGAGGCTCGATCACCACTCATCTTGGTCAACAGCTGGTGGATTTTTGTTTCGAATTTTTCCATGTAAAACAAGTGTATGTGCATTTCAAAACCAGCTGTCCTCGCCAGCTGTATTTGGAACACTGGTTATTGCACTTTGGACAGTTTACACTTATTGGAAGGCGAAAAGGTCTTAAGCAGCTTCAGTGTTTTTAAAGACGGTGGAAAAAGCTTTGATCGGCTCACACCCTCTACACAAGCTGGCCAGAGTCAAACTGACAGCTTATATCCTGGGCCACCTGTTTTCCAAATCATGGCATCACCTGATTGGTCGATAGACATCACGTGTCAGTGAACTCGAGTACTCTTGGCATGAATTAGGTAGGGTGATTACTTTGGCTATGACGCCACCAGTATAGTTCATTGCATTCGCCACCAGATGTCTCAGTTGTTGACTGACAGTCACGAAAAAGAAGGGTCAATATTTACGAGTCACACCACAGCTGGAATCTCATTTCTAATGGTAGTTTTGGGTTCCTATCATTCTATGTTTCATTACTATATACTTTTTATCCACCGGAAAATATTATTTTTTCTTGTTTTTTTATTTTCATAGGCCTACCTATTTTTATTTTTTTTATTTTTTTTAGCATTAACCTAACCTAAAAACCTAACCTAACCTAACCTAAATGTATTTGGGGGCTATTAGGTTAGGTTAGGTTAGGTTTTTTGGTTAGGTTAATGCAAAAAAAAAAAAAAATAGCCAAGAAAAAAATATATTTTCCGGTGGATAAAAAGTATATAGCAATGAAGCATAGAATGGTAGGAACCCAAAACTACCGTTAAAAATGAGATCCCAGCTGTGGTGTGACTCGTAAATATTGACCAAAAGAAGTCTCCCAGATGAAGACGAAAAAGAAGAAGTGTAAACAAACCCTTAAAACGTAAATATCCATATAATATGTATTATGTTAGTTTCCCGGGAATGACACCTACATCAACAATTTGGAGAAAAATCGCTTAATCACATGCTATTGAGCTTAATTTTTTACCAATATTGTAGCGCCTCCTGTATATTGACCCGCCTGGTCAATATACAGGAGGCGCTACAATATTGGTAAAAAATTAAGCTCAATAGCATGTGATTAAGCGATTTTTCTCCAAATTGTTGATGTAGGTGTCATTCCCGGGAAACTAACATAATACATATTATATGGATATTTACGTTTTAAGGGTTTGTTTACACTTCTTCTTTTTCGTCTTCATCTGGGAGACTTCTTTTTCGTGACTGTCAGTCAACAACTGAGACATCTGGTGGCGAATGCAATGAACTATACTGGTGGCGTCATAGCCAAAGTAATCACCCTACCTAATTCATGCCAAGAGTACTCGAGTTCACTGACACGTGATGTCTATCGACCAATCAGGTGATGCCATGATTTGGAAAACAGGTGGCCCAGGATATAAGCTGTCAGTTTGACTCTGGCCAGCTTGTGTAGAGGGTGTGAGCCGATCAAAGCTTTTTCCACCGTCTTTAAAAACACTGAGGCTGCTTAAGACCTTTTCGCCTTCCAATAAGTGTAAACTGTCCAAAGTGCAATAACCAGTGTTCCAAATACAGCTGGCGAGGACAGCTGGTTTTGAAATGCACATACACTTGTTTTACATGGAAAAATTCGAAACAAAAATCCACCAGCTGTTGACCAAGATGAGTGGTGATCGAGCCTCCAGCGGCCAGCCAGGCAGCCCAGTACCTCCTCTGTTCATTAAGGTTAGTTGGTTGGTTGGGACAACATAAAGGAGCCGGACCACAGCTAGCTAGGGAATCTTAATGGGTCATCGCAAAGTAACAAAGTAAAAGATTTTTTCGCATAGGATTAAACTGGCATGCAAGGGCTAGTTGGTTACCATACTGATGTTTTGGACCGACAGTTAGCCCATCGATCTTTTTAGGCCTAATAGGTCCGGTAGAGCATAGGCTATACATCATTGCTATATATGTCATTAAGAGCTGAAATGTATTATAAGGGAGAACAAAAATAAAATAAAATACATAGGCCTACTGTAAAACAATAAGTTTTTCAGCCAGTACCCAACCAGCGGAGGTGTGGGGGCGGCAGCCCCCACCAATAATACTAGGTTAGGTTAGGTAAGGTTGTAAGGTTAGGCTAATGTTAACCCCATTCTTACTAGGTTAGGTTAGGTAAGGTTGTTAGGTTAGGCTAATGTTAACCCCATTCTTACTAGGTTAGGTTAGGTAAGGTTGTTAGGTTAGGCTAATGTTAACCCCATTCTTACTAGGTTAGGTAAGGTTGTTAGGTTAGGCTAATGTTAACCCCATTCTTACTAGGTTAGGTTAGGTAAGGTTGTTAGGTTAGGCTAATGTTAACCCCATTCTTACTAGGTTAGGTAAGGTTGTTAGGTTAGGCTAATGTTAACCCCATTCTTACTAGGTTAGGTAAGGTTGTTAGGTTAGGCTAATGTTAACCCCATTCTTACTAGGTTAGGTTAGGCTAATGTTAACCCCATTCTTACTAGGTTAGGTTAGGTAAGGTTGTTAGGTTAGGCTAATGTTAACCCCATTCTTACTAGGTTAGGTTAGGTAAGGCTAATGTTAACCCCATTCTTACTAGGTTAGGTTAGGTAAGGTTGTTAGGTTAGGCTAATGTTCACCCCATTCTTACTAGGTTAGGTTAGGTAAGGTTGTTAGGTTAGGCTAATGTTAACTCCATTTTTACTTCGTTAGGTTAGGCTAATGTTAACCTTATGAAAACCCAAACAAAGATTTTATTAGGGTTACTGTGTAATTTTAACATGAACATTAGTAAAATCCGAGCCAAGTTTCGTCAAAACTTGGCTCGTGTTTTCTAAATGTCGGGTTATATGGGTATGGAAATTTACAAAACCCGAGCCAACATGTTAATAAGGTTACTGTGTTATTTTCATTTTTAAATTAGTTAAATCCGAGCCAAGTTTCGTCAAAACTTGGCTCGGGTTTTCAAAAAGTCGGGTTTTATGGGTCTGGAAATTGACAAAACCCGAGCCAATAATTTACCAAGGTTACTGTATTTTTTTCATTTTTACATTTGTTAAATCCGAGCCAAGTTTCGTCAAAACTTGGCTCGGGTTTTCAAAAAATCGGGTTTTATGGGTCTGGAAATTGAACAAACCCGAGCCAAATTTTGGTTACAAATGTGTATTATAGTGTTCTATACGCTTTTTACCCCTCAATTTCCCTGATCTTCATAGCCCTCCCCACTATCGGGGGGCGTGTCTTTAGATTGATGGATAATGGGTAAATGCTTAATTCCCATTCAATGTCATCACTAGATACGACTAAAACACCAAAAACAAAATAAAAATACCAAAAAAAATACCTGAAAAACACATTGTTGCGTCTCCTGTATATTAACCACACCCTGTCCTGGTGTGACGGTGGCTACATATTCCCCCCCCCCCCCCACCCTGTGTGTGTGTGTGGGGGGGGGGGGGGGGGTAATAGATGCCGAGATGCCGCCAATCACAGAGGAGCAGCGACGGGGGCCAACCCGCCACAACATCCCCCAGGGGCTGTTGGGCCAGGCAGCCTAGGGAACTACTACTACACTGAACAAACCCAAGGTGGTCCAGATGAAATGATGGCCCAGTGTATTAATTAAAAACTCACGCAATGAGAGGATAATGATCAGAATAACAATAATATGAACAAACGATAACACTTACCTAGATGTGTTGGCTTGGTGGTTGTTGTCACCCGCACACCGCTTTCTCCTTACACTTATTTCGAACACTTTAAGTTAGTAAGGTCTGTTTACTATGAATGAAGCTAGTATAATGCTCCGTTAAATTCGCTTATAGATAAATACAGAATAGATAAATAGATATAATAGATAAAGAAGCACTTGTTGTCGTCTACTCTCGGCCACGTTTACTGGTGTACTGACGTAATCGGTAGAAGAATGGGCGTGGCTTCCACTTGATCGAAATATTCTGAACCAACGAGTAGCTAACAAAGAAATAGTTCAGTTTTTGTGGATGTAGTTCGTTCTTACTAATTCCATCTAACAGGAAACACCCATTTATAGAAAACGTACACTTTAAGAAAAAAGGTGTATCAGTTAATGTCATTTATATATAGATGATTATTACATATGATACCAATACCCACACATAATAGCACAAGCATATTTACTTAGTGGAATATTGCCCAATTACAGGCTAATTGAAAAAATGTCACTTCCTGCCAATAAACGTAGGTTACTTTATACATAAAGGTAAATTATAATGTAAAACTTGAGCAAAATATTTTACTCCTGAAACTGCTCAAATGGACATACCATTTCCATATACTACCAGTAGGTAAAGAATTAATGAGAAGTTTCGATTCCGTTCTGGAGAGCTTCGAACATTTCTGACCACGACTAATGTCTTAGATGTACAGTTGCCCTCACAGGTTCTGTTTCTCTCCGTGACTTTAACCTGGAAACATATTGGGCATTATTGAATTTCGAGTGTAGTTTTTTCTGCAGTGGTTAACATAAGAACATAAGAAAATGGGAGTCTGCAGAAAGCCGATTGGCCTAAGCAAGGCAGATCCCTGTGCCATCTGATTAGTCAACTGATAATTAAATTAAACCACACTCACAATTCATTCATACTAATTTTACTTTCATGCATAAGATCACGACGAGGAACAGAACTTATATAGGAAAATATACACTCATGTTAATAATCCCTGACCAGAGAGTTAGACAAAGTCGTGGTCAGGGGGTAGGCTGCACAATCGGACACACTTAAGAGGAGATGGGTCGTTTTTCGGGACCCCCTTCACCCTCATGTTTAGCCCTATTAATTTTCAGATTTTAAGATGTTTGCCCCATTAGTTTGTCGATTTTAAGATCTTTCATCCCATTCCTTTGTCAATATTAAGACCTTTCGTGCTAGTTAGGTGTCGATTGTTTTTCCTGACGAACGATAGTGAGCCCGTATTTTTGGAAGGGCCGGGATATTTGTTTCTACCAAAAAAAAATACAAGTTATTCTAGAACGGTGATCTAATGGATTTTTTTTTAAAGTTTGATGGAGGTCTAAGGAGGACACTAAAACAATAATTAATATATGACAGAATCGACCAAAATGTGAATCATCCCCCCTTAACCATCGTTCCAGAAAGGTGACATCTTTTTATTATATTCTAGCTACTATTCGACGATTTTGTGCAGTTTAAGAAAGATCTGTGGTAGTAACCAGGGTTAAAGGAGATAGTTCGAAGCCTGTTAATTACTGGAGACCCTTTTTAAACTGAATACAATCGTCGAATAGTAGCCAAAATAAAATACAAAGAACGTCACCGGTTCCAGAAAGGTTCAGTATGCCTCGATCATCAAGGTTCGGAGCTTCACTGAAACATTTGCGGTTTTTCACACTTTCGCTTCACATATTATTATTGTGTTGTTCAAGTAACATATGTGCATTATAATAAGTAGGCAAATAGGCATGAACAATGGGTGATATTTCACTAGTTTATTCTAGTGCATTGGGGTTTGTAATGGAGGATAAATGTTAAGAACGAGGTGTTCCTTAAGGGAGCCCACCTCGATTTTTTCTCTTTCTCTCCCTCACTCTTTGGCTTGTATCCATTCGGTCTCATTCAGCCTTAACCTACTGTTTTGAGACATTTACCCCCATCCAGGTGTCAATATTTTCCTGGCGAACGGTAGCGAGCCAGCATATGTATATTTTTGTTTTGACAGCACGCTAGATTTATACATTTTTCGATAGAAAACTGTCTCCGGTGAAGCCGGATTTCTCCATACAATGGTGGCTCGCTATCGCTCGCCAGGAAGAAATCGACACCTCGATGGGGATAAACGTCTTAACACAGTTGGCTGAATGGGGCCGAATGGATACAAGCCAGGAAAAAGAGAGAAAATGACAAAAATAACAAAAAGCAGGTCACCCCCCTTAAGTTTTATAGCGATGTTTACAGCCCCAACTTCCTTATAGCCTGAAACTCACAAGAGGTCAATTGAAAGAAATGTCAGTCCCTGCCAATAATCGTAGGTTACTTGATATAGTAATACTAACTTTATAAAGATACTCTCTTAGTAATGTATTAAGTTTCCGAGGGTGTACCTATAAGTTTAATTTCACGTTTGCCATCAGTATGATAAAAAAATACATATGAATAAACATACATACATATAAATAAACACACACACACACACACATACATACATATAAATAAACACCCACACACACACACTAAACTCCCTTAGCATTAGTATTCTCTTGGTGTAAACAGAATTTGTCTCTTGTCTTTTTAGTGGGTTTATTGTCATCTCTCAGGGGGAAGTATATTCAGGTCACGTGATCCATTCCTTCCATTTCATTGAAGAATATATATTATGAACCATCTCTCCCATCTCTTCCTCTAGAGTCTAAACATTAATTTATTGTAAAGTAGTATAATATATACATACATTATTATATTGTACATACATAACATTTATTAATATATAGCCTACCACTATTTCCCCAACAGTCTTGAAACAATCCCAGGCACAACAGCAAACCTCTCATGATCAAGTTCCAAACCGGTCGATAATAAATAAACAAAATAAAACTAATAATCATATTAAAAGACTCGTCCAAAACTGCAAAGAAGTGCCAGAAAACTAGCCCAAGAAAGAAGGAAAATGTGTGAAGGGGAAGCCGAGTGAACGTTAACTTGCAAAAAGACGTTCCAAATCTTAAGTAAGTCTGGCAGGGTGACAGGAATTTACACAGAGGCAGTTAACAGTTCCGTAAGTGGTTAAATGGTTAAAAATAAATGCTCTTATGGTTACTTCAACGAGTACACTAATATTAATAACTATAATATCAATAATAATAATAATAATACAATTATAATAATAACCATATTGTATTTATTGTCAATATCAATTTACAACTTTTAAATTACTCCATTAGGAAGCAGCTCTATTTTATCTCTCTCTCTCTCTATCTGTCTGAAGATTTTCGTCGATTCTTGGAAAGTTTTTTATCAAATTCACTTACAGAATATTGTGTCTCTTGTAGGTAGCAGAACGAACTTAGGTTGAAAAACTGAAATACAATTGTCGGTGTTTTTCAGCTAGTATGGCACTGACTCAGATTTGATAACCCTTTCTGTACCAGCGACGTCTTTTCAATTATATTCTGACAACTAGTAGACGATTTAAGTCAGTTTAGGAAGGACGTCTACATATGAAAATGCTACAGACTATCTCAATTAATCCTTTTAGCTACCATATATCCTTCCTAAGCTTCATAAAATCCTCTAATAGTAGCCGAAATCAAACCAAAGAACACGTCACCGGTACTTAAGGGTTATTTGGTTGAAAATGTAAACTTTCTCTGCATTGTTTTAATCATATGTGTTTGCCTTATTTCTTGTATTGTTTATTTGTTTGAATATGTGTAATTTTATTTTTAACAGTATGGAAGCAGGTTATTGCGTAAGGGGAGATTTTCAAATACGGGTTTTTTTTTCTGGCCCCCCTTCTTCCTTATATTTAGCCCCATTTGTTTTGAGATGTTAAGACGTTCGCCCCATTAGTTCGGCGATTTTAAGACCTTTCGTCCCATTTAGGTGTCGATATTTTCCTGGCGAGCGATAGCGAGCATGTAATTTAGGAGGAACCGGCCTTTGGCTGGAAAATTTTCTACCGAAAAATTTACACTTTTATTTCGAAGGGGGTCTTGGGGGGGGGGGGGGGTTCTTTAACCTTGATGGGGGTCTAGGGATCAAACTAAAAGTCTCCCCTTAAGGCTCTAGTCTCCAACATCACTAATAATAAAGCTAGGAGAGCATGAAGGCAAAACATAATTCCCGGAATAAAGATGTTTGTTTCCAGCTTAAACATATTAAGGAATATAAGAAACACAGAGCTGAAATATTAAGCTATATTTTATTGTTCTACCACCGAGGGTGGCATCCCAATAAACAATGTATTGTTCTATTATGTTAAACCAGAAGATATTAACCCTTTCACGCACCTCTCCAAAATTAGTTTTCTGCCCACAGCTCGCTCAACGATAACTGCAGAGGTTGTAGTAACGAAAATATAGGCTTCTAAACACCCACGATTTATTTTTATTTTTATGTGTTGTCAACCTTGGGACTGTAGGCTGTTCAGTATCCTGTAACTCTTACAAGGGCCCGAGATTATCAATTGAAAGTTCGAGATGTTGGATGCTTCATATGTGTCGCATTAGATGTTCACAGTGGGGGTCGTATACGGTCGTACACAGCATCTTCAAATATGGTCAGGCATCTTCTATGCTATGAATTGGTGACGATATAGATATAGGGGGTGTTTTCTTGACGTGTCGGTGTAGCCAGAATAATTGTAGAACAGCAGGAACGATCAGATCACCTCGGAAAAAACCCTGACGTTTGGCATGGATTCGATCTGAGGTTTTTGTTGTTGTTGTTCCCCAGGCTGTCTGGCCGAGCAGCCCCAAGGTCCCAAGCAAGGCCAAGGCCATAACCAAGGGCCCCCACAGAACCCTCCCAGCTTTACCACTAAGAAAGCCCAGGTGCCTGAAGCCGCTCCCAGGCGAGGGGCTGAGGAGGGTGCGGAAACGCCCGGGACATCAAAGCCCCACCCAGGGCCCTGTGCCCCTTAACAATTATGAAGGGAAAGTTGAGGGGCAAAGAAAAATGTGACGCTTTGGCTCCCAGTCTGCCAACCTCTAGGTTAACAGTAGAGAGGTCACTCCACGGAAGAGACGTCGCCACTCGAGATCTAGAAAATATATATGCAAAAGGAACAGTCAGCGTAAGCTATTAGGTCCTTTTGGTCTGTAGTCCACGACGCTATCCACTGTGCTATCGCCTCCCCCTATGCTTTTAGGTATTCCAGAAAGGGCGCAAACAGTACTACCGACCGGGTACTAGCACCAACACCGATTATTCCAAACACCTACCTTGTTTTGTAGGCCACAGTAATACTTCACACTTCCCACACTTTAACCCCTCCTGTACCGGCGATGTCTTTTGTATTTTATTCTAGCTAAATTTAGACAATTTTATGAAGCTTAGGAAGGATATACGGTAGCTAAAAGGATGAATTGAGATGGTTTGTAGCCTTTTAACCCACTGAGCCCAAGGAAATATCATATAAATGTACACTCCAGGACCAGCAGGTTGTCAAAACAATTGTTTTCCAAAAAACACCTGGAATGGGTTAGAAATGAAGGAAAAAACAAAAACAAAAAAACGATCCACTAGTGTAGGCAAAAACACGTTTTTGCGCACTCACGTGCACGCGGCTGGGCTTTGAGGTTTTTCAAACATCGGCATTGTTGCGTGGGATACGCAGTTCCCATACAAATCTGAGCCCTCTAGGTGCCATAGGACAGGAGCAATTAACCGCGACGCACCCTATGCGGCGCTGGGGTTTAGCGTTACATACATTGCCGACGCATCACGTACGTCGCTGGAGTCCAGTGGGTTAATTTGGTAGACATCCTTCCTAAATTTGATTATAATAGTCTAATAGTTGTCAGAGTGTAATGTCAAGAATGTCACCGGTACAGAAAGGGTTAATACATATGTAAAAATGTCGAGGTCCTGGAATGATAATTGACATGATAAGAAGGCAATTATAACACAGCAATATATATATATATATACCGTATATATATATATATATATATATATATATATATATATATATATATATACAGAGATAGAGAGAGAGAGAGAGACTAATATACTGTATGTTAAGCATTGAATTATATATAGCCTTATAATATAAAAGATTACCTCCCAAAATCGAAGGTAGAGAATACACAGTAACTTTTAGGGCATAGCTGTATCTGTAAAGAACTCTACTACTGAATTAATGGATGGAAAACATTGATAATTACAAAACCTCAATAATATACAAAGATAAATGACAAGAATGGTATGAATGAGATCCGATTGCACATTCATTTCTGTTTTTCTTTTTTTATTCCCACATATCCTTCCTAAGCTGTATACAATCGTCTAATGATAGCTAGAATAAGCCGTCAAAATGCGTCATAATCTCCAAAGGATTAACACTTACGATGCGGGCATATTTCCGCTGTATTAGGGTTCATTCAGACACTCCTGAATGATTAAGTGTCTGAATGAAATTAAATATATTCAGCCAATATCTAGAGGAAAATAGCTTCAAAATGACACCAGAACGAGCTTCTAGCGCGCGGGGTTCATCCGCAGCGCTATCGTAGACATCGGCAAATATTCGCTAATTATGAGCAATGTCGCGCTACATTTGCGTTTGGCAGCGCTGCATTGTCTCGCGAGATATGAGGTGCGAGTCTCAGTGCCCCGGCCGCCATGCTGGGGAGAGAGGACGGGGGTCTGCAGCGCACCCGCTCACTGGCACTCGTCTCCACATGCTTTAAAAGCCTGTAAATTGCTTTAATTTGCTATGGCGTTCCAGAACGGTCCCCGCAGCCAATGGGTTAATAATAAAAAAGTGTGTGATATCTCAAAGAAAATCAACGAATGCTAGATCACAGAGAAGTTATTTCCAAAGGCTATTAATGAAGAAATGATAATGACCTTCTGTTATAGTTTATATAAACCGGATTGGTCACTCTGCTGTTCACTGTTCAATTGGTCTGTTTGGCACTGGGGCAGAAACGTGGATATATTTTGTCGTTCTAACTGTGGACTAATACACTTTTGTCCTTTTATATCGGGATTGACTATTTGAAGCTCTTGTAAATATGTAATTTGTTCCTGCTTTTGGTCTGGTTTTAAGCTAATATACTGATCGTAGGGAAGTGATATGGATTTTTTTCTTTGGTGTGTTGGTAAACTAAAAACATTTTCCGGTCGATGACTTGAACCGGAGATTTGAAGTTCTTCTTGTAAAATGTTTGTTGTTGATTGTGTTGGTGGGAGAAAGCTTAAAGTATAGTCTCCGTGTTCTTGTGAAGTTACTGGTTGATGTTGCAATAAACTGTGTGTTAATGATGGGGATTTACTTAGACTGCATTCTTCATTTTGGTGTGAAGTGACTTGCTGTTGTTGTAGCAAATTCTCAGTGGACTGGTGTAGTGAGAGTAAGCCAAGACTGTATTCTTCATGTTTTTGTTGTTGAGTTGGGCCAAGTGAATATTGTTGGTTGGAGGGGGAACTGGTCAGGTATAGCTGCTGAACGAGAGCATCCAGAGTATCTTGATCGAACCTTGGGCCAGTGGAAGAAGAAGTAGGCGTGTATACTTGCCGAGAAAGTTGGTCAATTGGTGGTTTTGGCAGACTTTGATCAGCTGAAGCATTAAAATTGTACTTTAGCTGAGAGGGACTTCCTAGTGGGGTCTGGTTGACGGTTAGACCAGTAGAAAGAATGGGTGTGTGTTGCTGTCGAGGAGACGATGCATAAGAAGTCTGATTGACATTTTGAGCAGAGGAAGAAATCGCTGTTGGTTGTTGTTGAGAGAGATAGTCTAGTTTATTCTGGTCGAGCGTTTGACCGGAAGAAAATGAGGAACGTTGTCTTCTAGGGAGGGAGTTGAGGGCATCCTGAACCAATTGAGGAGTCTCTCGCTGCAGTTCCCCCGATGCCGTAAGCCGTTCCATAAGTTCCTGTGGCAGTCCGCTTGTTTTTGAAGGTGCCGTGTCATATACATTTGGCCCCGAAGAGCAGATATCCAGCTCAGCGGAAAACCTGGAAGTGGCAGTGGCTGTGATGGGTGGTGATGATGATGGCAGTGAAATGTTGATACCGTCTCCACCTGACGCACCATCATCACAAAAATGGATGTCTGGCTGAATCTGGGATGTGAGGAAACAAAAAACATTAGGTTTCTGCCATGTGACAGTATATTTAACCCATTCAGTACCAGGGACGTCCTTTTCATCATATTCTGGCAACTTTTAGACGATTTTATTCAGCTCAGGAAGGCCCTCTAGCAATAAAGGAGACTTCCAACTATCTCAACCAACCCATTTAACTACCATAGATCCTTCCTAAGCTGCATAATATCGACTAAATATAACTAGAATGAAATATAACACACGTCGCTGGTACTCAAAGGGTTAAGGTTGACATTTGAAGGATAATCATCAATATACATATATATAACACAATCGAGAATGATACATAAGGTTAACATTGGAAAAAGTCAATAAGGAAAAGGTTGTGTAAATGTTTTATATGTTAACCTTTGGCTATGGTAGTCACTAAAGTAATCAATAAAACGTGGAAGAAAATATTAAGAGTATTTTAGTATGAAACACCACTACAAACTTAACTTTAAACAACTTCATCCATACACAATCCCACCCCTACTCTGTGCAACTCTCCAACTCAAGAGTGCAACGATACTCCCAATCTTTCTTTTATTCAACAGTGGCACTGTCACTCTTTCAACACTGGGGGAGGCATTCGTCACAGGCAGTTTTGCATTTTGTCTGCCTCATCCATATAGAAAACAAAAAATATACTGTATTCAATTTTTTATTAATTTCACCACAACACTAAACACCTCCAATGAAATTAATGAAAGCATATAATATGATCCACCAGGATTCGAACCCGGTTTATCACACATACTAAACCTCAATCAGCTACACCCACCTGTACAGTGGTAGTGACGTCCTGAGTGTGGGCGGCGATGGTTGTAGTATGGGCGGTGTGGGCGGGGCTATTGGGGGCTGAGGGTGGTGGTGGGGGGCTGGTGTGGGTGGTGGTGATGGTGGGCGGATGGTGGTGGTGGGTGGGGCTGGAAGACAAACTAGCGCCCAGGGTCGCTAAGGAGGTGGTCACTATGGCTGAGTCTGGTGGAAGTAAACAATGCGATCCTTTAAGAACATAAGAAAACGAGGCAGATCCCTTTCAAACCCAACCCATCTCGTCCATATGCCTATCAAATTATATTTTGGGAGATGTTAGTGGGGGGTGTTAAAGTTGCATAAAGAAAAACATAGGAAGTCCACGAATATTAATGAGTGGGCCAGAGACTATGGCATTCAACTGTACCTTTATCAGAGGTCCTGGCAGTGGTCGAACGTCTGTGGGTAGCTATACATCCAGCAGCAGCCAGTGTCAGGACCAGAACCGCCATTCCGATAAGACCCAGGTGTAGGGGAGTGAGTCTAGGAGGAGGACCTGGAGGAGTCTTACCACCACCACCACGGTCCTCTAGGCCTCTCTCCAGCAACCCTTCCTCTGCTGGACTCCCTGCTAGGCCTCCAGGGGTTGTGGCTGCTAAGGATACTAGAAGACAAAACATAGGATAGCATTGTTAAGCATAGAATATCATACAACTGTAGACAACAAGTAGACTGGGTCTATAATCAAACCACATCAACCTGGCTTCACCCACCTACCTGCCTTAGCTGGAATGATAGCGGTAGCATAGTGGGAGTGACCATGTATATTCCTCGCCGCCACCCCTACTGTATATGACCTTCCTGCCGTCAGACCTTTCAACCACACGCCCAAACTACCTCCATCTGACACCTCCACGTACTGTCAAATAGAAGAGTGTGGATATAAGCACCCTGTGAGGAGGAGCATTAAGTTGATTTATATTATAAGAGAAGAGGGTTACAACAACAGAGATTAAGTTTATTGTTAGCTATCAAAAGTACCCCAGACCTCCCGCTCACTTAAGGGGAGATGGGTCGACTCGAGACAGAGCCCTAAATAACAAAATAGTCTCTGGACCCACCGTATATTCTGGCGTCCCCTCTGGTCGGTATCGGACGGTGTATTCCTTGGCGGTCCTTCCTTCCCGATCCCGCTGAGGCCACCACTCCACCCTTGCTGCCTCACCTGTTACGTTCACTACCTGGAAGAGAGTGGGGATGAGGGTAAGGCTGCCTGGCCGAACCGCCCCGAGTCCCTAAGGAAGGCCATGGCCACGATCGGGCTTTCCCACAGGAGTGTAGATTATGTTGTTGGCGTAAGTGATTGTGTGGAATGCAGTCTGCTATGATGTGTTTAATAGTATGGGGTGCTGTGTTGCATCCTGGACAGGTAAAACTTATTACAGGTAATTTTGTCTTATGTCTACTTAATACACATACAAATAAAAAAATACTCTCCCTCATATCCCCACAACCTATTTACCCTCACATTCCTGTATATGTCAACATTTACATAACTGGTGTCATCATAGCTTCACATTAAGGGGAGATGGGTAGTTTTTCTGGTCCCCCTTCTTCCTCATGTTTAGCCCCATTAGTTTTTATGATTTTATGACGTTCGGCTCATTAGTTTGGCGAATATAAGACCTATCGCCCCATTTTTTATGTCAATATTAAGACTTTTCGTATCATTTAGGTGACGAGTTTTTCCTGGCAAGGGATAGCGAACCTGTAATTTAAGGCGAACCGGCCGGGACATTTTTCTATCGAAAAATGTACAAATATATCTTGAAGGAGGGTCTTGTGTGTGTTTTCTTAAGCTTGATGGAGGTCTAGGGAGGAAACTAAAAAAAAATATCTATCTATCTATCTATATACTCTGGCATATATATATATATATATATATATATAAACACGTAAATGAGCCTATAAATACGGCCCTCCCCCCTTAAGAATCCCTCATCTCCACTAAACTGTTATTCTCTGTGTGGCTTTGTTGGTGAATGGCATCGTTAGGCTCAATCTGGGGATCGTTCCAGATACTATTTTGTTGTTGTTTTTATCCGTGCTTGTGGCTTTGTCTTGAGGTCTTTGATGGTGTATGTCTGTCTGTGTGTATGTTTGTGTGTATCTAGAGTATGTGTGTATGTACAGTACTGTATGTATGAAGGCATGTGTGTACGCTCCAAAAAGAGTATTGCAGCTTTGAACTTTTCAAAGCCTCCTCGGACGGAATACAGTGTTTGAATTCTGTCTTCGTTCTAGTGTTCGTTATATATATATATATATATATATATATATTATATATTATATATATATATATATATATATATATATATATATATATATATATATATATATATTATATATTATATATATATTATATATATATATTATATATTATATATAATATATATATATATAATATATATATATATATATATATATATATATATATATATATATATATTATATATATATATATATATATATATATATATTATATATATATATATATATATATATATATATATATATATATATATATATATATATATATATATATATATAGAGAGAGAGAGAGAGAGAGAACCTGTTATAAACAAGGAATTATAGATATTACTTAATGTTACATATCTATGCCAGCATTGTGTATCATATGCTGTTGTTGTTGTTGTTGTTGATCCCCAGGCTGTCTGACCAAACAGCCTCAAGGTTCCGAACAAGGCCAATGCCATAACCGAACGCCTCCTACAGAACCCTCCCTGCTTTACCACTAAGAATGCCCAGGTGACCGAAGCTGCTCCCAGACGAGGAGCTGATGAGGAGGGTGTGGAAACGCCAGGGACACCAAAGCCCCACCCAGGGCCCTGTGCCCCTTAACAATTATGAATGGAAAGTTGAGGGACAAAGGAAAAATGTGACACTTAGAGGTTGGCAGTAGGGAGGTCAATCCACGGAAGAGATGCTGCCACTTGAGATCTAGAAAATATATAAATAAAAGGAACAGTCAGAGTAAGCTATGGGTATGGCAGAGACCGCTCAACTCTCACTCTGATAGACCAGCCCATCTTCACATGACTAGAACCCAATCCTCTCAGCATCAGCTAGGAAAGGCCCTAGAAAGCTGCCTTTGGCGGGGGGACAGCTCCCTTATGCCTTCACGTATCCTATAGCTAGCCTAGAACCCACCGTAACGTTGATGGGCGGGAGTGGGCGGCCGGGGGGGCGTAGTTCCAGGGTGAGTGTATCTGAGCCGAGGGTGTTGTGGGCGGAACAGTGGTAGGTGGTGTAGTCCCGGGGTTCGAGTTGGGTTATATCCAGTGCTGAGACCCAGGTTACCAGCTCGTCCACTAGCTGTAAGGGAGAGGAAGACCAGGAGATACAGGCTTGTACTCTTAAGGGGGGTCACCGGATTTTTTCATCTTTATCTCCTTTTCTCTCCTTCTCTGGCTTGTATCCATTCGGCCCCATTCAGCCAAATGTTTTAAGACGTTTATTCCCATCCACGTGTCGATTTCTTCCTGGCGAGCGATATCGAGCCAGCATTGTATGAAGAAATCCGGCTTCGCCGGAAACAAATTTCTATCGAAAAATTTACAAATTTAGCTTGCTGTAAAACAAAAAATACATATATGCTGGCTCGCTACCGCTTGCCAGGAAAATATTGACACCTGGATGGGGGTAAAAGTCTTAAAACAGTAAGCTGAATGGGGCCGAATGGATACAAGCTAGAGAGGGAGAGAAAGAGAAAAAAAGCGAGGTGGGCTCCCTTAAACAATTATTTCCCTTCGCAGCGACGTTAATGGACGAAATAACTTGGTAAAATTCTAGCAATGCTTCCAAATCGATCTTGGCATTGATTTTGTTGTATTCCCTAGTTTTCCTTTATATTTCACGTTTTGTGATATTAACAATTGGTGCAATTAAGTTTTATTTTAGCCTAACCTAACCTAACCTAGTATAATTTTATAACGAAAATGCGCCAGTATATAATAACATAAACCAATAAGTAAGGATAAACATAGATAACCGGAAATAATGCGCCAGTATATAATAACATAAACCAATAATTAAGGATAAACATAGATAACCGGAAATAATGCGCCAGTATATAATAACATAAACCAATAAGTAAGGATAAACATAGATAACCGGAAATAATTTGAATACCCAAATCGAGTTGGAGCCACTGCTAGAATTATACCAATAACTTGGACAATGTCGTTAACTTTAGAAATGGACAAGCTAATCCGTCTAAACAATACTCAGATAATAGGTTGGAATGATTAAACGGTTTGAAAAGTTTAAAAGCTTTATTTCACTCTGGCGACCCCAAGAGTACAAAACATTTACACAAAATAACTATACTCTTTCAAGGTCAGATGACGTATTTCTTTTATGGTTTCTGGCTATTATTAGACGATTTTATTCCGATTAGGAAGAAATCGACACCTGAATGGGGATAAACGTCTTAAAACAGTAGACTGAATGGGGCCGAATGAATACAAGCCAGAGAAAAAGAGAAAAGGAGAGAAAACAAGCAGGTCATCCCCCTTAAGCGAAAAGAAAAAGGAAACTAGTAAAGAATAGAGAAGCCATACCGCCATCTGTGTGTGTGTGTGTGTGTGTGTGTGTGTGTGTGTCAATCAATCTCTCCCCTCCACAATAAAGAAAGAGAGAACAAAAATAAAAGATATATGGAAATGGAATATAACTGAAGAATAGATACAGATAGATAGATAGATAGATACTGTAGATAGATAGAGAGAGAGAGAATGATAGAAAGACAGACATACAGTATACCGGTATATATATATATATATATATATATATATATATATATATATATATATATAATATATATATATATATAGATAGATAGATAGATAGGGAGAGAGAGAGAGAGAGAGAGAGAGAGAGAGAGAGAGAGAGAGAGAGAGAGAGAGAGAATGCCTTCCAGAATTCCACATTTCTATAAAATATTCAGCTGCACGTAAGGACGATTAGATGACGGTTCAAGAGAAGAAGGAGAAGTGGTGATAATAGATAAAAGGTGATCGTGAGAAGATAAGATATTAAATAAAATGGAGAGAAAGTGAAGAAATGAGAGGAGTACAAAGGAGTACAAAGGAAATCAAGCAAAAACAGGTCTAGTGACGCCTCTAGGCTGCTTGTCCTCCAAAACACTGAGGAGCAAGTGTCCAAACAGTGGTTTAGAGTGGGTAAGGGAAAATTGGAAAGGGAACCACTGCCCTGGAACTAATGTCCGTGGCAGGATTAGGAAGTTATAGGGAACAGCTGGGTTAGTAACATAACACAGTTATAAGGATCTTTCGTATATCTGGGAAAAAGAGAGTAACGTCTTAGTAATATTTATACGCAATAATCCTTGATGAATTTTAGGGGGGAATAAATTTATTCATTTACAAACGCAGTCAGTCGCGGGTTTGATGCAAAATATTTGTCTAGGCGAAGTTTAAAAGAATCAACAGTGCTGCAGAGGAGAGGATAGGAGAGAAGGGTAGAGAAGAGGAGACAAGGAGAAAGGAAGGAATGGCGATAACAGATAAGAGATGATTGTAAGAAGATAAGATAATAGAATAAATGGAAAGGAAGTGAAGAAGAGAGAGGTGAAGAGAAGAGAATACAGAAGAGGAGACAAGGAGAAAGGAGAGAGAGGTGACAATAGATAATCGTGAGAAGATAAAATAATAGAATAACATGGAAAGGAAGAGAAGAAGAGGGGAGAATAGAGAAGGAGAGATTGATTATAGATAATCGTGAGGAAATAAGATAATAGAATACAATGGAAAGGTAGAGAGAGGTAATGGAAAAATACGATAATAGGGAGAAAGTGAAGCAGTGAGAGGAGAGGAAAGAAGAGAAGAGGAGAGGAGAAGAAGGAGAGGTTGGTGATAATAGGTGATCGAGAGAAGAGAAGATAAAGGGGAGAAAGTGAAGAAGTGAGAGGAGAGGAAAGAAGAGAAGAGGAGAGGAGAAGAAGGAGAGGTTGGTGATAATAGGTGATCGAGAGAAGATAAGATAAAGGGGAGAAAGTGAAGAAGTGAGAGGAGAGGAAAGAAGAGGAGAGGAGAGAAGAAGAAGGAGAGGTTGGTGATAATAGGTGATCGAGAGAAGATAAGATAAAGGGGAGAAAGTGAAGAAGTGAGAGGAGAGGAAAGAAGAGGACAGGAGAGAAGAAGAAGGAGAGGTTGGTGATAATAGGTGATCGAGAGAAGATAAGATAAAGGGGAGAAAGTGAAGAAGTGAGAGGAGAGGAGAGTATACAAGGAGAAGAAGAGAGTGGCGATGAATGATGAAGAGATGATCGTGAGTAGAGAAGATAATGAAAAAGAAGTGAAGAAGGGAGAGGTGAAGAGAGGAGACAAAATAAGATAATGGAAAGGAAGGGAAGAAAGGAGAGGAGAGGAGACAAGGCAAGATGAGTGGAAAGGAGAGGAGAGGAGACAAGGCAAGAGGAGTGGAAAGGAGAGGAGAGGAGACAAGGCAAGAGGAGTGGAAAGCATATAACATGAACTAAGGCGATAAAATGATAAGATATAAGGTAAAGAAAACGGAAGCAGGAATTGATCCCTTCCGTACCGGTGACGTCTTTTTCGTTATATTCTGGCAAGTATTAGACGATTTTGTTCAGCTTAGCAAGGACGTCTACCCAATAAAAGGCTACAGACTATCTCGATTAATCCTTATAGCTACCACATGTCCTTCCTAAGCTTCATAAAATCGTCTAAATGTAGATGAAATTAGATAAAGACGTGGCCAGTACAGAAGGGGTTAAAAGTGGTTCGTTGGTCAGTAGCGTGTGGTCAAGGACAGCCAATAGGAGCGTTCATAATAAAGTAACGTGATAAATGGCTTCACAACATGCACAGGATTTAAATTATATTGATAGGCCCTGGTTGGCACTGGTTGAGTTGGTACTGGTTGAGTTGGTACTGGTTGAGTTGGCATTGCATTAGTTATCCAGACACCAGATAAGGGTCATCACTGAGGCCCAAATCCCAATAGTGTGTATATAATCCTGGACGGGTCTGTGTATTCCTTGAAGTGGTGGTATCGGTGCATTAGGAGACACTAACGACATACTAACTCACCGAGGGGCCCTAGTCTCCGCAGTATAGGACCATAAGGTATTGCTGGGTATCATATACTACCAAGCTATTCACCTCGACAATATAATTTAATATTTATATAATTATCTCTCTCTCTCTCTCTCTCTATCTATCTATCTATCTATCTATCTATATATATATATGTGTGCGTGTGTGTGTGTGTGTGTGTACTTTATCATGTAAATACGATCATATGTTTACATTATATAATGCTACTCCAGGGTATTTGTATAAAGGATGACAGACTCAGGGCGTGAGAGAGCCCAGCAACATTTATACATAAGCCTATATTACTTGATATAGGCTAGGAAGTACAGGAGGGTATATATTGGGTATTTGTTTCCTGCATGTGTTTTGGAGATAATATAATGTTAGTATTGTTGTATACGGTACTTCTCCTTCCAAGCAATTAATACAAGCGTCACCAAAACTTAGTTATAATTTATTTGAAAAGAAGGAAATGATAGAATAATAGCATAGACTGGAGAGAGAGAGATAGAGAAGGGGGGGAGGGAGGGAGAGAAGATAAATGGTAAGACAATTGCGGAAAGGTGCTGCAGTGGTGAATTATGTATACAACACAACACGTGAGTCTTAAGGGGAGATGGGTTGTATTTCTGGTCCCCTTCTCCCTCATGTTTAGCCCCATTTGTTTTGAGATTATGAGACGTTCGGTCCATTAGTTTGCCGATTTTAAGACCTTTCGCCCCATTTCGTTGCCAATTTTAAGACCTTTCGCCCCAGTTCGTTGCCAATTTTAAGACCTTTCATGCCATTTAGGTATCGATTTTTTCCTGGCGAGCGATAGGGAGCCTGACATTTCAAGAGGAATCGGCTTCGGCTTGGACATTTTTCTACCGAAAAATTAAAAAAATATATCTTGAAGGGGGTCTAGGGGGTGTTTTTCTAAGCTTGATGGAGGTCTAGCGAGTAAACTAAGAAATAAAGGAATACATTTATTTATAGACCAAAACAAAAAAACGGCCTATCTCCCCTTAAGGCTGCCTTCTCAAAACAGATGACAGACAGACAGACACCATAACGGCATTAAGAGTAAAATTGCGCTGATTAAATTTTTCAGTATATATTGAAATGATGCAATACTTTTTTTTTCATTTTAGCCCTTAGAAGATACGATGACGCATTTCTTTTCCGTTTTCTAGATATTATTTAACATATTTTATTCAGATTATGAAGGGAATATGGAAGTCATAGTTAATTGAAATAGTCTTTACCCTTGTCATTCCCACAGATCCTTCCTAAAGTGTACACAATCGTCTAAGGATAACCAGAACGCACTGTCAAAATGCTCTGTACAACATCTTCGTTTCCAACCCTGCATAACTGCCTCATACTGTATCTGTTCTTCCAAATATACTTGTAATAACCTGTAACTGCAGAATCCCTAGTCTATTCTACATACTCAGGCCCAATCCCCATTTTTTTTTTTTTGTTTTTTTTTTTTTTTGTGGGTGGGTGGGTGGGGGGGGGGGGATCAAGACAGAGCCAGAATAGGGACAACACAACAGAAAACAATGAACACACAAACACAAAATACAAATTCACACACACATCTAGGTCATCCAGGAGAAGACCCAGCAACCACAAAATTACCCGAGTTGATAGCGTAATGCACAAATGCGCGGAATTTCGGTGTGAGTATCCTAGGTTCGAGTCCTTGGAGTGCCACATGTATTTGTTGATTTAATTAACTAAGTTTAGAAGTAAAGTTGGTTGGTGAAAAAATATGAATAGCGTAAAATAGTCGTTGGTGGCGAAGTCTAAGAGTTGACGTCTGGGATAGCGTAAAATAGTCGTTGGTGGCGAAGTCTAAGAGGTGACGTCTGGGATAGCGTAAAATAGTCGTTGGTGGCGAAGTCTAAGAGTTGACGTCTGGGATAGCGTAAAATAGTCGTTGGTGGCGAAGTCTAAGAGGTGACGTCTGGGATAGCGTAAAATAGTCGTTGGTGGCGAAGTCTAAGAGGTGACGTCTGGGATAGCGTAAAATAGTCGTTGGTGGCGAAGTCTAAGAGTTGACGTCTGGGATAGCGTAAAATAGTCGTTGGTGGCGAAGTCTAAGAGGTGACGTCTGGGATAGCGTAAAATAGTCGTTGGTGGCGAAGTCTAAGAGTTGACGTCTGGGATAGCGTAAAATAGTCGTTGGTGGCGAAGTCTAAGAGTTGACGTCTGGGATAGCGTAAAATAGTCGTTGGTGGCGAAGTCTAAGAGTTGACGTCTGGGATAGCGTAAAATAGTCGTTGGTGGCGAAGTCTAAGAGGTGACGTCTGGGATAGCGTAAAATAGTCGTTGGTGGCGAAGTCTAAGAGTTGACGTCTGGGATAGCGTAAAATAGTCGTTGGTGGCGAAGTCTAAGAGGTGACGTCTGGGATAGCGTAAAATAGTC
Source organism: Paralithodes platypus (assembly GCA_032716605.1). NCBI lineage: Eukaryota > Metazoa > Arthropoda > Malacostraca > Decapoda > Lithodidae > Paralithodes > Paralithodes platypus. The sequence goes on along the minus strand of CM064506.1, from coordinate 20,121,063 downwards.
GTTGGTGGAGAAGTCTAATAAACCCACCACGTGATTCACCAAGAGACAACCTGGTTCTTTCAAGGAGAACTAAAGGTTGCTATCCTATAAATTCCCTTCGCGCCCAGCATTTCAATACTATACATCCAACTCTGTCCCCAACCTTTCCATTTCCATCTCTTCATGTCCACTCCCACTATTATATCGCTAATATAATCTTCTCACCCTTTTCAGTCCATATTTACATGATCATTATCGCTGTAAATTTCCACGTCTTCTCTGAATTTCTGATTCAATACAATTGCTTCTGTTCTATCAAAATTCATGAAAATTAAAGTCCATTGTCTGAAATTTAGAGACCATTGTTTGAACATTTGAGTCCATTGTCTGAAAATTAGAGTCCGTTGTCTTAAAATTAGAGTCCGTTGTCTTAAAATTAGAGTCCGTTGTCTTAAAATTAGAGTCTTAAAATTAGAGTGTGTTGTCTGAAAATTACAGTCCATTGTCTGAAAAATAGTCTGTAGTCTGATTCCCTGAAGAGTCTCTGCTGTTTGGTGTGAGAATGTTAGTAAATTTATCCCACCCCAACAAAACAAGAGAGGCAGTGCAACAACATTAAGGTTAATTGCGGAATTAGTCCAACGGTGCGGAACGAAAATAGTAGTGACCGTTTGTAGGCTGCCAGTTCAATCCTCGCTGGTAGTGTTTGGATTTTTTTTTGTTTTTTTTTGTTAAAGGAGGTAGTAGTCGCTTTTTCTGGACCCCTTCTCTCTCATGTTTAGCATATTAGTTTTGAGGTTTTAAGACGTTCGTTCCGTTAGTTTGGTGATTTTGAGACCTTTCGCCTAATTTTTTTCAATATTAAAACCTTCCGTGCTCTTTAGGTGTCGATTTTTTCCTGGTGAGCGACGAGCCTCTAATTTAGAAGGAATCGGCCTTTGGCCGGGAAATTTTTCTACCGAAAAATTTACAAATTTATCTTGAAAGGGAGTCTAGGCCATAGGAGTCTATGGGGTGTTTTTCTAAGCTTGATGGAGGTCTAGCGAGGAAACTCAAAAATAAATACATAAATAAATACAAAGACCAAAAACCAAGTATTACCCCCTTAAGCCATTAAAGATTATGACGCAAGTGGACAGTGTTTTTATGGTTACCATTGGGCGATTATATATAGTTTAGGAAGGATCTGTGGGAAATATAAGGGTAAGGACTACATTAATTAACCCTCTGACACCCATAAACCCTTCCCAATCTGATTAATATCGTCTAATAATAGCTGTAAAACAGAAACTAAATGTTTCATCGTATTTGCTAAGGGATAAAAAAAAAAAAAAAAAAAAAAAAAAATGTATTGCATAAAGTAGAATTTATACGACAGGACATACAATCGCCAAACTAATGGGCGGTTGTCCTAACATCTAATGGGGCTAATCAAGAGGGAGAAGGGATACATAACAACAAAATAAATACCTCCCCTTAAGCAGAATAAATATAGTTTGCAAGTACCTAATAACAAAATCTATACAGAACTGTACCCTGTTCCAAATAAGTAGGTGAAAACTCTTCAACATTAACCTCTTTACCTCACAAACGACTAGAGCCATCCACCTAATATTTCTACCATTTGGGAAGGGTCAGCCAGGGAATAGGTGTGGAGATTTACAGAACATTTGCTATAGTCCTTCTAATATGTCTACCATTTGGGAAGGGTCAGCTAGGGAATAGGTGGGGGGATTAACAGCTCATTTGCTCTAGCCCTTTTTGAGATACAGAGGTTAGGGGTCACGATTTCTGGCCTAGCTACTTGGAAGAGAGTATAGGTCTTTGGTAATCTACCTGGTCCAGCCTGGGGTGAGGGATGGTATTGACGCGGTGGACACTTGCAGATCCTTCTATTGGGGAACTCTTACCAATGTCCATAGTGTAGCCGCCATAAGGAATACCTCGTTTGGGGTGTTTGAACAGCTCGACCCATAACCAAATATCACTTTATATAGATATATATTACGGGCCTGAACCTAGCTATCCAACACCAAACTGACTAGACCATCGAGGTGTTATAAAAGAGACAGTTAGAAATTATGGACATAGGACATAACTTTCAACCCAAACTATACACAAAATTAGTACAGCACCATGAGTATTTATTATTTTATTGTCTGTGGGTGTGTTTTTTTTATTCTGGCTACTACTAATCGATTATATTCAGTTTAGGAAGGATCTTTAACAATTAAAAGGCTTTTTAACTATCTCACTCATCCCTTTTTATCACCACAGATCCTTCTTCAGCTGCATAAAATCGTCTAGATATGGCTAAAATAAAATATACCAGACCTAAACAAAGGGTTAACCCTTTAAGGATCTAAGACGCATTGTGGCAGTTTATGCTGGCTATCATTAAACGATTGTATGGCGTTTAGGAAGGATCTGTGGGAATGATAAGGGTACACACTCAATGAACCCTCGGACTTCCATATACCCTTCCTAGTCTGCATAAAATCGTCTAATAATAGCCAGAAAACAGAAAAGAAATGCGTGTTGGATCTCGAAAGGGTTAATACAGCTCTCTCGCCTCCTGTCCTTCACAATACACTATGTAATATTAAGGGGAGATGGGTCGCTTTTCTGGTCCTCCTTCTTCCTCATGTTTAGCCCCATTAGTTTTCATATTTTAAGACGTTCGGCCCATTAGTTTGTCGATTTTAAGACCTTTCGTCCAATTTCTTTGTCAATATTAAAACTTTTCGTGTCATTTAGGTGTCGATTTTTTTCCTGGCGAGCGATAGCGAACCTGTAATTTAAGAGGAACCGGGACATTTTTCTATCGAAAAATGTACACATTTATCTTGGAGGAGGGTCTTGGGCTGGTGTGTGTGGGTATTTTTTGTTTGTGTGTGTTTTTTTTTTAAAGTTTGATGGAGGTCTACGAAGGAAACTAACACAAACATAAAAAATATCCATAAATGAGTCAACAAATACGCCCCTCCCCCCTTACCGTGTGTGTGTCTCGTGCCTGGAAGATATTACCTTGGTGAAGCAGCCGACCCTCCCCGCTATTATGGCTGGATTTATTACCTAACTTGGCAAGGATATCTCACTGTATCATTGATTAATAGGATAGAGACATAAAGGTATGGATATGGTGTGTAGATAAAGATAGATTGGTTGGGTAGATAAATACAGTGCATATTATATAGTATATATGTATGTGTGTATGTGTGTGCGTGCGTGTCTGTGTGGAGGAATGACACATTTATATCACACAGTTTCCTTAATATTGATGCCTATTTCTGCTTCTGCTTTTGTTATTAATTAATCATGGCTTTTTAATATTTTCTGCTTGAACAATTTGTATAATATAATCGACACACCTAACATTGCCTGATATAAGCTTCTGTATTGATTTTGCGTAGTTACTCTCGAGTCATGTCCTATGTCCATAATTTCTGTTTTACTGATCTCTATGTTACGTATCTCTATAATTTTGCTTAATAAAACCTTAATCTTATAAGTACTCGTGGTTCTGTACTACTCTTGTGTACAGTTAGGGTTGAAAGCCGTGTCCTACGTCCATAATGTTTACTGTACGTAGCACTCCAGTATAGTGCTGGAGCTTGTTCCAAATTAAACTGTTACTTTTATAACTCCTCGGTGATCTAGTCAGTTTGGTGTACTGCTAAGTTACAAGCCCGGATATATATATATATATATAGAGAGAGAGAGAGAGAGAGAGAGTGAGAGATAGATAGACAGATAGAAGGATAGATAGATAGACAATAGATATATGTAGGACGACATAATATCAAGCACGTTACACTCACCTTAGGTTCATGGATGGTGTACTTGTCACTGTTGAGGAGGATAAGCCCCCCTTGACGACTCCACACGAAGGTAGGGGGCGGCGCTCCCCTAACCCAGCACTCCAACTTTCCCCTGCCCCCCACCGGACCCCCCCAGGACCCCAGGCTGCCCCCAGAACGCCCATCATACGCCCGCACCGCCTCTAGGGGGGGACACAGACCACACCTCTCAATGTATGTCTCTAGGAATACGCTGCAGTCAAAATAGATTAAGGGGGATGGGCGTATTTGTTCCTTCATTATATATATATATATACAGTATATGTTTTAAGCTTGATTGAGGTCTAAGGAGGAACTGAACAAAAATATATATACAGGTATATATATAAATAATCAGATAAATAAATACACCCATCCTCTCTTAAACGAGTTGTCTGTACATCCTGTAAACAAAAAACAACAACACACACACACACACACGAATTTAATGATGGGAAGGATCTGCAAAAATCATGTAGGTAAAAATGTGATCGAATTTCTGCCGACTCGCTGGTTCATGAACAATGGGTCATGTGCTTCACTGGGTCTTAACATAGGTCACGGACTGTTTTACAATGGGTCATGTGCTTCACTGGGTCTTAACATAGGTCACGGACTGTTTTACATGGTTTTATTTTGCCTTAACACTAATTTTGAGAATCTTATAGGCATCTGTTTCATAATCGCTAGGGGTGGAAACGACTCCGGTTGTTTATATTACTGTTGACCTTCGATACACTGATGACTATCTTAACCCCTTCTGTACCGGCAACGTCTTTGTCATCTCAGTCTAGCTATATTTAGACGAATTTGAGCAGTTTAAGAAGGATCTGTGGTAGTAAAATTGGTTAAGTGGGATAGTTCGAAGCCTGATAATTGCTGGAGGCCCTTACTAAATTGAATAAAATCGCTCAGTAGTAGCCAGAATATAGTTAAATAGACGTCGCCGGTACAGAAGGGGTTAATTATATAGGCTTTCATTATACAATTTTGCTCACATTAAAAAGCACCCATTAGAGTAAACCAATATTAATATGGTGTTGTGTGTAGGGTAACCACAGTCCAGCTGCTATGACGTCATAAAGTATATTCAAGCTAACCTGGCCACAAATATACTTCCTACATTGCCTTTCAAAACTTCTCGTGTGACGCCGCCAGGCCGCCTATATTTAAGAAAAGGTTTTTGGTTTGCTCCCTAGACCTCCATCAGGATAAGAAAATACCCTTAAGACCCCAATTCCAGATAAATGTGTAAATTATTCGGTAGAATAATGTCCCGGTCAAAAACACAGATCCTCCTAAATTGCTCCATTAGTTTGGCGATTTGAAGACCTTTTATGCCATTTAGGTGTCATTTGTTTACTGGTCAGTTGTAATTTAGGAGGAAACGGCCTTTGGCCGGTACATTTTTCTACCGAAAAATTTACAAATTTATCTGGAAGGAGGGTTTTGGGGGTATTTTTATAGCTTGATGGAAGTCTTGGGAGGAAACTAAAGTTAATAAATAATAAGTAATAAATGAATAAATAAATAAATAAAAAACAAGTAAATTAACAAATGAGTACAAATCAATACAAATCTGGGTTTAACTCACGTGTAACCACCAGGTAGACAGATGCCGGGGGTGCAGTGGCGATGTCGTTAGCGGCGGTACAGAGATAGATCCCCGTGTGGGCTCGCGTTGCCGACTCCACCAGCAGCCGCACCTCACCCACCCCGGAGGCGAACACGGCACAAAGTCTCTCGGTTACGTTGCAGTCTTCTTCGCTTTTATCTATGGACCTGTGGAGAGAGAGGGGTGACAGGAACGCATTAAGGGGAGACTGGCCGTTTGTTTGGTCTATTAATTCATTTATTCATATATATTTTTAGTTTCCTCCCTAGGCCTCCATCAAGCTTAGAAAAACACCCCATAGACCCCTTTTTAAGATAAATGTTTACATTTTTCGGTAGAAAAATGTTCCGGCCGAAGGCCGGTTCCTCTTAAAATAGGCTCGCTATCGCTCTCCAGGAAAAAATCGACACCTAAATGGCACGAAAAGTCTTAAAATTGACAACGAAATGGGGCGAAAGGTGTTAAAATCGCCAAACTAATGGGCCGAACGTCTTATAATCTCAAAACTAGTGGGGCTAAACATTAGGGAGAAGGGGGTACAGAAAAAATGGTCTGCCTCCCCTTAACCCCTTTGAGGATCAGGACGCGTTTTGCAGTGTATTCTGGCTATCATTAGACTCCACCAACAGTCGCACCTCACCCACCCAAACGCGGCGCAAAATCTCTTAGTTACGTTGCAATCTTCTTCGTTTTTATCTATGAATCTGTGGAGAGAGAGGGGTGACAGAATCTACACATTGAGAATAGAAATGAAAGAAGTATGACTTTATCTAGAAGTAACCACCCCACAACACACACACACACATACCCTAACACACACACACACACACACACACACACAGACATACACATACCATAACACAGAAAATTCAGAAATACACACACACACAACACCTCTCTGTCACTCTTTTGGCTTTGGGAGAAACACTCGTACAAGCAGCCTGCCTTTTGTCCTTCATTTACATAGGAAAAACAATAATAATAATAATAACCTACTTGGAGTGTGGGTTGATAGTATTAACTACTGACGAAGGCGAAGAAGAATTAGCGGGCGCCCTCGTCCACGTCACCATGGGTGTAGGGTTGCCTTGGGCCCTACACTTGACACTGATCGGCAGTCCATGTTTCACCTCAACCCTTCTAGTAACCTCCACTCGTTCAGGTCCATCTAGAGGGAGAAGGAACTGATTACCTAACCCAGTAAAATATCAAATATTGTAAATAACAATCTAATATAAATTACTATTTAACTTTCGGCAATATTGCAGGAAAAGGATTGTATTTATCTCAACACCTTCAATCGTTCGAGACGTTCTAGGATCAAACAAATTATTAAACATAAATGGTATTTTTTGGCAGTGAGGGAGGACATGCGGGTGGTTGGTGTGACGGAGGAAGATGGAGGGGGCAGGGTGAGTGATCTGCTGTGGCGACCCCTATGAGGAACAGACAAAAGAAGAAGGTTTTTTTTTTGGGGGGGGGGGCAAACTTGAGACAATATTTTGTCCTTGAAGTTGATATCCTGAGAATATATTCTATAAATCTTAATCGGGTAAGAAAACTCATACTCCAGCAGCCAATTTCGTAATGTTTATAATGTACATCTTGCAAAATAAACAAACCAAAACGTATACGAACACAGTAAAAAGACAAAATAATATAGAATGATATAATATAAAATAATATAGAATTCATATCTGACTATTTCATATACAAGAAGACAGGAATCTAAAACCAGTTTACTGATCAAACGATGCAATTCGTACCTCACCCATCTGAGGTGAAGCCATTGATTTCGGGGGCTGATGAGTGATTGGTGCTTCTGAATGCTTGTGTGCTTGCTTTTTGTGGGCGAACTTTTATATGTGTTCTTCTCCTGTCACCTCTTTTTCCTTTCTTGAGTCTCTTGCTGATCCTCCCTACCCCTTGTGAGAGTAAGGGCTGGCTACTGACTGACTGACTAACTGACTGACACCCATCTCGGATCAAACTCAATACGCCATGAACCATTATATTTATGAGACATACTGTATTCTTATTCGTGATACGTAATGTTTTTGAGAGTACAAATTGTCTTGGCTATAAGGTTACATAAGGCTTTAAATAATTCACGTTTTTTCTCTCTCTCCCCTCTTCAGTATAAACAAACCTCCCCTGTCACTTCCCGGCGTGTGGTCCTAAGTCACTGTCATGGCTCCCAACACTTCAATACCTCAACAATCACTACTATAACTCACTATACATTCAGGGGGGGGGGGGGATCCCGTCTCCCTCATGATTAGCCCTATTAGTGCAATATTTAGAAGAGGGCCTCAAATAATTAAAAGGGCAAATGCATTTCTCCCTTTGTGGATCTGCAGTACAACTCTATAGGGTTAAAATAGTGACTATAGTCCGTTTATTCTAGGTTGGTCTGAAATCGTAACCTCTAACCTATGTAACCCAAAAAGGGCTAGGCCAAATGAGTCGTCAATTTCCACACCTATTCCCTAGCCAAGTCTTCCTATTTGGTAGAAATATTAGCTCAATTACTCTAGTCCTTTTTGAGTTATGAGAGGTTAGAGGTTACGATTTTTACCCAACCTAGAGAGAACAGACTATAGGGATTTCTGTCAAGACTCTTACGTGGATTGCCGTCATTTGTGAGAATAATGTACTTTATTGACCAGATACTCAAAAAAATTTAGGCTATGCTTTTTTAAATCGAATTTCGCGTCCTTCATGGAAACACTTACATTGAAAAAATAGAATATTAAACAAAGGAAAAAATACGTTCAAATATATGGGATACATTAGAAAGATAGTGAAAAGATAAATATATATACGCTTAGCCAAAAGTTAAACATTGGAAAGATAATGAAAATATAAATATATATCTCTCTGAAGATGGGTTCTGCGTAGCCCGAAACGTAAGAGAAATAGAGAATTCAAGCTCTATGTTTCTTAAATTCTCTTCCACCTAATTCATCCATAAATATATACGTTTGTTCAAAAGTTAAATAAAGCTCACACTGGACATTGAGGAAGAAAGTAGTTTGAGTCTCTCCTCTGGTAGTGGTGGCTGTGATGAGGTACCGACCAGCCTCAGTCCTCAGTACCCCCTCCCTCCTCAGTACTGTGCCTCCTTCATACACCTCCCCTCCTCCTCCTCCTCCATCTTCTTCTCCTTCTTCTGCTTCTTCCTCACGTTCCCATCGGTAGCTGAATATGGAAGACAAAATATAGGTCTGTTGAGAGGGGAGAAGGAGTGTTGGAGAGAGTGGAAGCTGTTGGAGTGGCTTTTTTGCAAAATATATAGACTAATGAATTATAGGTCTGTCTAGAGAGCAGAAGGGGTGTTGGAGAGAGTGGAAGCTGTTGGAGTTGCTTTGTTGCAAAATATACAGACTATAGAGTTATAGTTCTGTTGAGAAGGGAGAAGGGGTGTTGGAGAGAGTGGAAGCTGTTGGAGTGGCTTTGTTGCTAAATATACATACTATAGTTATAAGACTGTTGAGAGGGAGAAGGGGGGTTGGAGGAAATGGAAGCTGTTGGAGTGGCTTTGTTGCAAAATATACAGACTAATGAGTTATAGGTCTGTGTAGAGGGAAGAAGGGGTGTTGGATAGAGTGGAAGCTGTTGGAGTGGCTTTGTTGCAAAATATGCAGACTATATAGTTATAGGTCTGTTGAGAGGGAGAAGGGGTGTTGGAGAGGGTGGAAGCTGTTGGAGTGGCTTTGTTGCGTGTGTTATTAGACTGTTTTGGTTTTATGTACACCCACACATACGAGCTTATTCACACTAACCATACTCCCAAGAATTTGCGTGTGTGAGAGAGAGAGAGAGAGAGAACGAGAGAGAGAATCACAAAATACATACACCCACTCTCAACCACTACACTCACCAATACTGTTTCCAATACACATGAGGTATTTCCATAGCTCAAAATATATTCTGAAATTTACCGTCAGCTGAAAATAATCAGACTAAAGTAAATTTATATATTGCAATTCAATTCTACACACATTAAACCAACATTTAATAAAATTGCTCAGTATTAGCATGATACACCGGTCCCACAATTAATTATGCATATTTTGCTATACGTAACATGTAAATTACCTAGCATAACGGTGGTCGTTTATTAAAAAAATAAAAAAAATAAAAATATATATACCGGATATATATATATAATCAGTATATATATATATACTTCTGTATTTCGCTTGCAGTTTTATCTATTCAGTCTAGTTTCCGATATCAGTGCAAAAGATCGCAGAAACGTTGTAGGAAAAATGGTGTGTGTGTGTGTGTGTGTGTGTGTGTGTGTGTGTGTGTGTGGGTGTGAGTGTGTGTGTGTGTGTGTGTGCGTGTTGACTCCACAGTACGGTACATCAAAGCTAACCATTAGTTTTTACTGTGGCCGTTGAACGAGTTGACCGTTTAACTACCAACAATAATTCAGGTGCCTGGACAACGATAAATGAAAACTATTTTGAAAACCGAGAAATCCTCACTCTCATTCACTCACACATACACACACACACACACACACACACACACACACACACACACACACACACCATTTTTACTACAACGTTTCTGCGACATTTTGCACTGATATCGGAAACTAGACTGAATATACAGTATATATACAGTATATATATATATATATATAATTATATATATATATATATATTATATACTGTATATATACACTGGTCAATAGAAGAATGGCAATTTTGAGGCTCACTGTATATTTAAAAATTACTATATCAGGCCGATTATTAATAATTTGTTACAGCGTGTGAATGTTACCTGACGGGTCCTGGGTTGGCTACAGCTTGAGCAGTGACCAGCAGAGTACCTCCCTCGGTCACGTTGACTAGTGCTGGTGGTGACCTTACCCACACTGGTCCATCTGTGAGAAGGTCATATACTGTATATATATATATATATATATATATATATATATAAGTATACTTCACAAATACACATTTATTGCATAGAAACATGTTTTTGGTCAGTCAAGTTGACATTTTCTCCTTTAGCCATTTCCTGTATATATTAAGGAGGTAGGAGTTCCATCAGTGTGGAATTTCTTACTCCATTACAGGGCAAGGGAACCCTATTACAAAATAATGTATAGTACAAGGATTTTTACAGCTGACCCTATACATATTGTAGTGGGCTTACAATAATTTAACTTCTGATGGGACAAACAGACGGATCTGTCTCAATGAGGTATACTGTAGGTAGCGCCAACGAACTTGACAATAATCTTGATCCGTGACCTCTCTGTAACCCAAAAGGGCATAGAGCAAACTGGCTGTAAATATCTACACCTATTTCCTGGTGGACTCTTCCCAAATGTTATAAACGTTAGCCCGATTGCTGTCCTGTCAAGATGAGCGGGTTGGATCTGGCACGCATTTGGTGGCAACAATGAAAAGGCGTGAAGATAATATCACCAAATTTGTCTGTCAACTCTTCCTTCCTCCCGACACACTCTCTCCTTCAATTTGGGGAGTAATATTTCACATTAAAATTCCAGGCATGTGAAGGAGAATTTGTGCGGTCGTACTCTAGGCTCTTATTTCTTTTTCTCGCATTGTCAGTCTCTAGAATAGTAAACAGTGGTATTGAGTATTGACATTATATATGAAGTTGGTAAAGGATGTTGAAGTAAGAAAACGCCACTAAGGATATAAGTAAACATGGTAAAAGATAGTATTTATAACTCACGTAGGACTTGTATGGTGATGTTTGCCGATACAGGTGGAGCTAGACTGTTGCCTGCACGACACACCACCACAGCACCGTTGTTGCTGGATACCACACGAACCTGTACTTCTGATCTGCAGGGTGGGGGAAGCCAAGTTATATTTACCATACTCCGAAATCAAGTCATATTTTTTCATAATCTGAAAAATTATCGTCTACTAATAGCCAGAACAAGATATTACACACAAATACTGTCATCTCTCCCTCCCTGCCCACCCCAAACCAGCATCCAAAAGCACATCCATACTCATATCTCTTGCCGTTCCATCCAATCACTCAACGACAACACGCAGCTGCAGGCACGACCTCCCAAAATACATCCTTCCGAGTCCTCCCTTCCTCGCGAGGACAGAGTCCACCTGGCCAGGTTGAGATGTGGGCACCATCCAGCTCGTCTGAGCTATCATAAGAGACTGGATGACTCCGTCGACGACACCTGCCCAGGATGTAACACAGCATCCCATAGTATTAAACACATCATAGAAGACTGCATTCTACACAATCACTTACGCCAACAACATAATCTTCACTCCCTGAGAGCCCTATGGTAAAGCCTGATCATGGCCATGGCTTTCCTCAGGGACTCGGGGTTGTTCGGCCAGGCAGCCTAGGGAACAACAACAACAACATATAAAAGTAATGCGTCATTGGATCTTCTAAGGTTTAACTCACCTCGTGCCCGGGCCTCCTATCCCCTTCTGCAGGGTAGTGGAGACCTTCCCCAGGGCCACTGCTGGGGCCCTCCAGGTGATGTTAGCAGGGGGACGACTAGAGGACGACAAACAGATCACCCTCACCACCCCCCCAGCCTCTATCACACTCGGAGACGACCAACCCGTGACTTCCCAAGGTGGATCTGGAAAGGGAATGGACTGATTTTAATTATAATATTAGTAATCAGGAAGGGGGAGGGATAGATTAAGATATACATTAACCCTTTCAGTACCGATGTCTTCCTTTTAACTGATTTTAATGATAATGTTAGTAATCAGAAACGGGAAGTGATATATCAAGCAATACATGAATGAATGAATGGTGTCAGTGACTCAGGTCAGGTGAAGGTATTGAGGGATAAGCCATTACAACGGCACCTCGTAGCTAGTGTAGAGAGGGGAGAAGGGATGTTGGAGAAAGAGGAAGCTGTTGGAGTGGCTTTGTTATGTGTGTTATTAGTCTGTATACGTCGTCGAGGTGTCCTCCGACTGGGTGCGAGCATGTGAAACATGCTAGGACGTACTACCACACCCACTAAATGTCCGACTTGGCTGGGATCGAACCCAGGTCAAGCAGATTCACACGGGAGCGTGTTTTCCACTTGACAGCCTGACTATTTCCTCCCTCTGTGGATGAAAACACTTTATATCGTGCATAGCCTCACTAACAGCAGTTAGTGTGAAAGTGGTGTTTTTACTATTATTAGACATATTGCATAAATTGAGTCGATACAGAGCATCTGACAGAAAGTAAAATTCTCCTTGATTTAATTAATTAATACTCATATTTGACAGGTAACATTTTTGAGGAATTAATTTATTCAATACTCACATTTGACGTGCAGTTTTCCTGGAATTTATTTATTTAATACTCACATTTGACGTGCAGTGTAGCGGCGGTGGTGAGCGTGTGAGTGGCATTGTCATCATCGTCTGAGACTTCGCAAGCCACCGCCATCCCGTTGTCTTCGGCCGTCAGATGGAGTTTAGTCCGCGCCCATTGAACATCTTCTTCCCGCCACCCCTTCGAAACCAGCTGCTGACCCCCGCGGTATAGTCTGAGAAAAACAATACAAAGAATTTACAACGATGATGTGGTGATGGGCTGGTCTATCAAACTATCTCGCTTCATCCTTGTTACTACCGCATATTCTTTATAAACCGCACAAAATTGTCTAAATATAGCTAGAATAAAACTAAAAAGACGTGGTCGGTACAGAAGGGGTTAATAAGATAACCCACCTGTGGGTTGGTGGCGGATGACCTCCTGCCAGGTAGGTTCGATTTGATGACCTTCCGCCCCATTTCCTTGTCAATATTAAGACCTTTCGTGCTATCTAGGAGTATATTATTTTCCTGGCGAACGATAGTGAGCCTGTAATTTTGGAAGAACCGCCTATGGCCGGGACCTTTTTCTACCGAAAAATTTACAAATTATTCGAGAAGGGGGATCTAATGGATGTTTTTTCTTAAAAGTTTGATGGAGGTCTAGGGAGGAAACTAAAACATAATTAATACATGAAAAAAAAAACGACCAATAAATTGAACCCTCCCCCCTTAATAAGGTAACCCACCTGAGGGTTGGTGGCGGGTGACCTCCTTCACTGAAACAGGTCAGGTCAAGTGGGAATCCTGCCAGGTAGTCTCGGGTCAGGTCAGTCCCGAACTTTGGAGACCCGGCTGGTCCTTGGAAGAAATAGATTATAGACGGTATATACACAGGAGCTTTTATAGTCAACATTCGATGATTACAAAATTTCTGGCAACATTTCTGGAATATTTTGCCCTGGTATCGAAAACAAGACTGATGGTATATTAATTTTGGTGACAGAAATAAATAAAATTTTGACCTCATAAGCTGCCAGACCAGTGTTGAGGATAAATGTTCAGGGAAAAAGCGCTCGTGTGATACCGGCTTAAGGTTGATCATGGTCATTTTTAAAAGCATAGAGTATTTTTAAAGTTTATGTAGTTTGTAAACCGTAATATATATATGATGGTTATTCAGTAAGTTCAAGAAGGGCCCTTTGAAAATAAATGTGCATTAATTAATGTAATGAAAACAATAATACAGGTTATACAATATTACAAGTTATTCTTGATTTTTGTCAAACTCCAATACACTCATCAGTTACAGCAAGCTTCTCACGGCTGAATATATCTCACAGTTAAACAGGGTACTCCAGGAAACCATACACTTCAAACCAATATGTTTAATGCCTTATGTCCAGTATTCGATAAAAGGATATTAATCGTAGTCATGTGCTGTACCTAAAACTGTCTTGATGGGGTAATGATTGGAGTGTTTACAAATCTGTGTGTGGTGACCCAGGTTCGAGTCCCGGCGGATAACATGTTTTCATTAATTTCATTGAGAGATGTTTGGTGTTGGAGTGAAAATAACATAATAGATTAACCATTATATTGTATCGTCCCTGATTGGGGTTGTTATTTTGCAAGTTATACATTACACTTAGCCTAAACAAAATTAATAGTACGTGAAAATTCCCTAATAATATGCCTGTACATTTATGGTATACCACTGCCTTGATGGTGTAATGGTTAGAATGTTTAAGATAATATTATGTATGTGGTAACCCAGGTTCAAATCCCGGGATGATCACATGCATTCATTAATTTCATTGGGAGATGTTTGGTGTTGGAGTGAAATAAATTATAATATAATAGCACTGTAACCAACTACTTACTGGTGATAGTGATGGTGACCGTCTTGACCAGGAGAGTATCGAGGGCGGGATTAACGGCTCTACACTCCACAGTGACCTCGGTGACCTGGCGTGACCCCTGACCTCGCCACACCAGCTGGGAGGAGGTCACCCAGCCACCTGACCCTTGCACTTTCCTCTTACTGTCTCTGGAAGCTCGTACTTTCTCACCTTGGAAGACAAATTAGAATTTAATTAACCTCTTGAAGATTATGACACGTCTTGACTAATGGGGCGATCGTCTTAAAGATCTCCCCATTTCTGTTAATTTTAAGACCTTTCGTGCCATTTAGGAGTAGATTTTTTTCCTGGCGAGTGATAGCGAGCCTGTAATTTAAGAGGAACCGGTCTTCGGCCGGGACATAATTAGTTTAATATTTACAATAATACCAAAGGCTGGTGTATGTTATTGTCACATTAACAGATTCTGCAAAGATGCTTACAGTATGTCACTATTCACAGATCCTATCTATCTATCAATATACAGTATACTGGCACATACCCCGTTTTTGTTTTTTATTTATTTTTTATTTAGCTGGGGGTGGCGCCACCGACTCGAGAAAGATCCCGAACAGGGACAACACACACAAAATAAGCTAACAGGTTTAATTCATTATACATTGAATTCCACTGCTATAAATATAAAGCACCCTGGCACTATAGACAAATATAAAGCACCCTGGCACTATAGACAAATTTGAATATATAATCTAATAACTGGATAGATAGATATTAATATATAATCTAATAACTGGATAGATAGATATTAATATATAATCTAATAACTGGATAGATAGATATTAATATATAATCTAATAACTGGATAGATAGATATTAATATATAATCTAATAACTGGATAGATAGATATTAATATATAATCTAATAACTGGATAGATGAATATTAATATATAATCTAATAACTGGATAGATAGATATTAATATATAATCTAATAACTGGATAGATAGATATTAATATATAATCTAATAACTGGATAGATAGATGTTAATATATATTCCAAATCATCTCTCGCCAGCCTAGTCCCGAATTAATTGTATCACATCGGAAGTATCACACTCAGTTAAAATTACTCTTTTAATTTGATGATGACATTAAATTTCATTATTACCATTAATATACTGTATCATTATATTCAGCATAGGAAGAGCACTATTTCCATCATATGGGTGAACCCAATCTCAATTAACCCCTTGGGGCTTATGACGCATTTTGACAGTATATTCTGGCTATCATTAGACAATTTTACACAGCCTAGAAACGAGCTGTGGCAGTTAAAACTGTAAAGACTATCTCAATTAACCCTGTGCCCCTCAGCTTTCCCTTCATAATTGTTGCGGGGCACAGGGCCTTGGGTGAGGTTTCGGTGTCCCGGGAGTTTCAGCACTCTCCTCAGCTTCTCGCCTAGGAGCGGCTTCGGTCACCAGAGCATTCTTAGTGGTAAAGCAGGGAGGGTTCTGTGGGGGCACTCGGTTATGGCCTTGGCCTTGCTTGGGACCTTGGGGCTGTTTGGTCAGACTGCCTGGGGAACAGTAACAAACAACCATAACCCTGTGACTTCCATACACCCTTCCTAATCTAAATATAATCGTCTAGTAATATCCAGAAAATAAAAATAAATGGGTTAAAGTATGAGAGTTGTACTGACCATGCACTCTCCACTGTATGTGTGCTGGAGGATTGGATTGTGACGTGATGCAGGTGAGACTGATTGGTCGACCTTCCCGCACCTTCCGATTTCCCTCCACCCTTACCTCACTGGGGGGGTCTGGGGGAGAGAGAGAGTGTGTGAGTGGGCGAGAGAGAGTGAGAGAGTGAGAGAGAGAGAGTGAGTGAGTGAGTGAGAGTGAGAGAGAAAAAAATGTGTATGTGAGTATGTGAGTGAGAGTGAGTGAGAAAGAGAGAGCTAGCTAGGTAGATAGATAGATAGATAGATAGATAGATAGATAGAGAGAGAGAGAGAGAGAGAGAGAGAGAGAGAGAGAGAGAGAGACGAAAACTGTATACTTTCATCCTTGAACAACTGTACATTGCATGGTTGAATGCAGTACAACACACATATAATGGAATAATCACCTCCAGTAAAATAAAACATAATATATATATATAAAATTAAAAGAAACCACACTCGCAATTCATTCACACAATTTTACTTTCATACATAATAACATGACGAGGAACAGAACTTATGTGGGCAACTGTACATTATATAGTTAAGGATCAACTTACAATAAACAGTTAAAGTAACAGATGCGGACAGGGGCTCCTCCAACAGATCACTCTCGGCCAAACACTCGTACACCGACCCGTCATCCTCAGCCGTGGCCGTCAACCTCAGACTACTGGAGGCGACGTGAGCGGAGAAAGACGAGGAAATGGTGGCAGCAGCGGGATTGAGGGGGGATGGACGGCGGCGCCAGGAGAAGACGGGCCGCGGGTTGCCACCTGATGACCGACACATAAGTCGTATCTCCTGCCCCGCCACAACCACCTGCCCCGACCGGTACCCACTCAGCTTGGGAGCCCCGGGTATATCTGGTGGGTAGGATAGCGCTATTACATTCAGTACCCCTTTCAGGTTGCATTTTCACTAATTTGATTTTATCAATATTATGGAAAAATAATCCACCTGTCTGACTGGTTTTGTTATTTTATCAAGCCATAGCAAGATAAAGCAAAAGTTTATTCACTTATTCTGGACTGGGTCCAGATCCTGATGTGTCAGTGGGAAGATATTGGAATGGAAAATGTGCTTTACTTAGTTTCATAAAAAACACCATCGCTGTTTCCAATAAAGTAGCATTGTATGAAAAAATGAATAATGGAGAACCATCTATGAAATGCATATCTAAAAATTACAAGCAAAAGTAACACATATACACTAGATAACACTTACGTAGCACAGCGAGAGTGAGTGAGGCTCTGATGGGTGCTTGGAGTGCTGGGTGAGTGGCTTGACATGTATACCGTCTACCATCATCATCCGCTGTCACCCGTACCACTAGATCACTCTCCACCCTCCACCCGTCATCTGCTCCACCGCCAGACTGCTCCACGCGCTGCTCCACATGCCCTGAAATAACACCTCATATTATCTAAATCTCCTAGCTCGATATACAATGTCACTCCAGCCATGGTTCTTCACTTATTATCCTCTCCACCAGTATTATTTGTTTATATGCATGGAGCAGACAAAACGCAAAGCTTCCTGTACCAAGTGCCTCCCCCTTCCCCCCAAGGTTGAAGGATTTATAGAGAGCCAATATGAAGGTACGTTAGAGGTCATTTAGGTGTGTTGGAAAGAAGTGTGGTGCGTTTGTTAAATGTAGTGAAATGAAAAGGAGGAGGTGTTTGTGAGAGTTAGCTGGATTACTCTCTGTGTAATCCATTGTTCACCACTTGTTGCTCTACATAACCTGAAATAAGACTGAATATCCTCAATTCAGATAAACCTGAAATCAAGTACCTGACACTTATGAATGCATGTTAGTGATGGAGGACATGCAATGAAAAGATGGAATTATATGAAAGACAATAGAATATTTTGAATCTAATTGAGAGCGCTAAAAAAGAGTAAAAAGACAAATATAGCGGTATGACTGAAGTGGAATATCAGAATTATCCTTTTTGGTGACCATTAGGATAAAACAAGTGGTTTAATTACATTAGGACCAGAACCAACGAGCCATTATACTTGTATTATGTAGTTTTATGAACATCAGTGAGAGTGCAAATTAAGTGTCTGAATCTGAAACGTTTAATTAGACCGTTGATAAATGTGTATGAGGTGGCCGCTGGGATTTGGCACCAACGTTTGCCTACTTTTTTAGATGTTTCATGTACAGTTGGCAAGATTTCCAGCTGGCCCAGGGCTTCTGTTATCTGTATGTGGTAACCCAGGTTCGAATCCCGGAAAGATCACATGCTTTCATTAATTTCATTGGGGGGTGTTTGGTGTTGGGAGTGAAATGAATATATTAGATTATTTGTGGTATTTAAGCTATATAGAAATGTATGTATGTATGTATGTATATACTCAGGCACTTAACCCATTGCTGGGGGTGGCCAACACGAGACAGAGCCAACATTTATAGTTCCTATTCTCAGGGTTCGGGACCACTTTCGCATTCTCTCGCCCGTTTCTCTGTCTCGTCGAGTAGAAGAATTATACAAGGGGAGGAGGATTCCTAGCCCCCTGCCCCGAGAAGGAAATGTAGGACAGTAGAAGAGACAGAAACAGCTAAGGTTGGGTAGAGGATGCCAAGCCTCCCTCTGGATAGGACCAACCCTCACCCTATTTTACAAATGTAAAATTGAGAAATGCAACAGAAATTAACAAACTAGTGGGTAGGTAAAGTCTGCATATCTTGTTTTCCATTACTCTACTTTATTACTGTATAATTGCATAAATACATTTAGCTCTGGTCCAGTTGAAAATCTTGCTAGGTATTGGTACGTCAGTTTTGCATTATTATACTCAACTTAGTCTTTACCTTTGCCCCTCAACTTTCTCTTCATAATTGCTGAGGGGCACAGGGCCCTGGGTGGGGCTTTGGTTTCCCGGGCGTTTCCGCACCCTCCTCAGCTCCCCGCCATGGAGTGGCTTCGGTCACCCAGGCTTTATTGTGGTCGGCAGGGAGGGTTCTGTGGGGGCGCTCGGTTGTGGCCTTGGCCTTGCCCGGGCCTTGGGGCTGTTCGGCCAGGCAGCTTGGGGAAAAACAACAACAACAACTTAGTCTTTATTACTGTACTTTATATTATGTTGTGTGATGTACCATTTAGAAATTGGCATTATATTGGGTTGTCTCTAACTGGTAACAACATAGGTCACGGGTTAGCAGAGATAAAATTAGTCAAACCCCTTCTTCTCTGCCTGAGGATGTCTTGGAACACAAAACAAAGCTTGGAGTGCCATGCTTCTGTTTCCTAGGCTATACTGTAGGAGTGAAGCTGGAGTGGGAGAGGAAAGAATGAAATATGCTAAAGAATCTATAATGTACGAAAAATAAAACACTGGAACACCAAGCCTTCGTCTATCATCTCAATTACATCTCATTAATACACCCTGAAGATGTCTCAAGAGAATAGACGAATGCTCTGTGTTCTAATGTTTTATTTTTTCCTGCGAGTTTTACTACATAATTTTATTACACGTATTTGTGATTTAACCTCCGATTCTATTATTATCCAGATGATGCTTTACTGGTGGCAGACATTGGATGAACTGCAGAATAGTCTATAATTTTAAATGGGTGCGAGGAAGGAGAAAGCATATCAAACTAATGTTCTACGTAGCGGAAAGAATATTGTTTGTCTTCCCATGAGAAAGAGAAGGCCTTGGATATTTTGTTGAATGAAGAATTAAAATAGAACACCTGCCGGAAGTGAATAGACCACCTACCGGAAGTTAATAAACCACCTACCAGAAGGGAATAGAACACCTAATGGAAGTGAATAGAACACCCACCGGAAGTAAACAGACCACCTACCGGAAGTGAATATACCACCTACCGGAAGTGAATAGAACAATATACTTAAGATAGAACCCATACCAGAAGTGAACAGACCACCTACCGGAAGTGAATATACCACCTACCGGAAGTGAATAGAACAATATACTTAAGATAGAACCCATACCAGAAGTGAACAGACCACCTACCGGAAGTGAATATACCACCTACCGGAAGTGAATAGAACAATATACTTAAGATAGAACCCATACCA
The DNA here is from genome assembly GCA_032716605.1 of Paralithodes platypus. Taxonomy (NCBI): domain Eukaryota; kingdom Metazoa; phylum Arthropoda; class Malacostraca; order Decapoda; family Lithodidae; genus Paralithodes; species Paralithodes platypus. Next base: position 20,100,687 of record CM064506.1, on the reverse strand, counting down.
GAAGTGAACAGACCACCTACCGGAAGTAAGGGGGACACCATCCGCTAGCCAGGTGAGAGAGGCCGGGGGGCGCGACTCCCTGACCAGACACTGTAACGCCAGACTGCCCCCCTCCCCCACCACCACCCTCTCCCCCTCCGCCCTCCCCGCCACCTCCACACGCCTCGGGGGTACTAGGGGAGGAAGAAGGAGAATTACGGTCACGAAGCCAATTTTAAGGGGGTGTTAGAGAGAGAGGAAGCTGTTGGAGTGGCTTTGTTATGAGTGTTAATAGGGGTGACCTGCTTTTTTCTCTTTCTTGGTTGTATCTATTCGGCCCCATCCAGCCTACTGTTAAGACATATATCCCCATCCAGGTGTCATTTTTTTCCCGAGCCAGCATTTAATGAAGAAGTCCGGCTTCACCGGAGACATTTTTCTATCGAAAAATTTACAAATTTAGCCAGCTGTCTAATTCATTATCTAAAATATGGTGGCTCGCTATCGCTCGCCAGGAGAAAATCGACATCTGGATGGGGATAAATTTCTTAAAACAGTAGGCTGAATGGGGCCGAATGGATACAACCCCCACCACCACCCTCTCCCTCTCCACCTCCACACGTCTCTGGGGCACTGGGGGAGGAAGAAGGAGAATTAGGGTCACGCAGATATTTTAACCTTATGATATCCTTAACCCTTTCGGCACGATAAAAAAATAGACTATTTAATGCAGTTTAACCCTTTGGCTGCAGCTATGTTTGGGCTATTTAGGGCATATTCAGGCACTCCTGAATGATATATCAAGCATCTGCATTAAATGAAGTGTATTTTGCCGAAAACTAGGCGAAAATAGCTTCAAAATTACAACAGAACGGACCGTGTACGTGGTCTGGTTCACTCGCAGTGGTCCCAGTGAAACGCGGGAACCCCGCTATTATGTAACACTCGCTCGCTTGGCTACACTGATGAGAGAGACAGAGAGAGACTCGCCCGAGACACAGCCTAGCTCAGTGAGCTGCTCGGTGCTCTGAGGGTCGGAGGTGGGCCCCTCACGTTCCCACCCACTGGTGCTCTGAGGGTCGGAGGTGGGCCCCTCACGTTCCCACCCACTGGTGCTCTGAGGGTCGGAGGTGGGCCCCTCACGTTCCCACCCACTGGTGCTCTGAGGGTCGGAGGTGGGCCCCTCACGTTCCCACCCACTGGTGCTCTGAGGGTCGGAGGTGAGCCCCTCACGTTCCCACCCACTGACATTCAATTTTTACGTTTTTTACAGGCTTTTAAAGCCTGGAAATTGCTGTAACTTGCCAAAACATTCCAGAACGTCACCCGCAGCGAAAGGGTTAAGAAGGACCATGTTACTCATATATTTGCGATATTTAGTTGAGGTTAGTTAAGATGTGTTAAATTAATATGATTCAAATTCTACCCTAAAAAGATAAACATTCAATAATAGTTTTAATATACTTTTGTTTTGGGTTGCCAGAAAATATTCTATTTGCATTATAATCCCGCCCCATTCAAGCATGTGTGTCTACGCAATTTATGCAATCCAGAATATATGTCTGTGAATTTGTATATATATATTTGTGTTCATTGTTTTTTGTTGTGTTGTCCCTATTCTGGCTCTGTCTTGAGTCCCCCACCCCCCCCCACCCCAATAACAAAAAAACGAAGTGGCTGCGGGACACCACCAGGGGTGTCACGCAGCCCAGCCTCACTGTGTAGGCTGCGAGACACCACCGGCGTACACAGTGAGGCTGGGCTGCGTGACACTACCAGTGGTGTCTCCCAGCCCCAGCTTAACTGGATAGCTGGGGGACACCACCAGGGGTGTCACGCAGCCCAGCCTCACTGGGTAGGCTGCCAGACACCACCAGCGAACAAAAAGAGGCTGGGCTGCGTGACACTACCAGTGGTGTCTCCCAGCCCAGCTTAACTGGATAGGCTGGGGGACACCACCAGGGGTGTCACGCAGCCCAGCCTCACTGTGTAGGCTGCGAGACACCACCGGCCTACACAGTGAGGCTGGGCTGCGTGACACTACCAGTGGTGTCTCCCAGCCCAGCTTAACTGGATAGGCTGGGGGACACCACCAGGGGTGTCACGCAGCCCAGCCTCACTGTGTAGGCTGCGAGACACCACCGGCCTACACAGTGAGGCTGGGCTGCGTGACACTACCAGTGGTGTCTCCCAGCCCAGCTTAACTGGATAGGCTGGGGGACACCACCATAGTGTTCCACGGACACAAAGCTTGATTTTATAGCGAAATTTGTTCATATCAGATGGAAAAGTGGGGATTGGGCCTGAGTATATATAATAGAATATAGAATAGAAGAGGTTGTAGCGAAAATAATATGATCATAGAAATAAATAATTAATATGAAATCCAAAGGAGGTTGAACATAACAATAAATAATATAAATACACTAATATCCCTGCTGAACAAATATTTTAGTGTGTGTGTGTTACTCAGTTACTTGTTCGTCAAGGGGAATCCACGCAATGCGAGCTAAGCTCATTATTATCGCGCCTCCTTAACTGGGAATGTATTGCGTGAAATGCATGTTAAGTGTTTTATGTATTGTTGGAATGGCTGGGGATGTGTGTGTAGTCTGTATTTTAGCCAATTGGCGACATCGGAAACGAAGGCTTAGGGTGGATCTGTATGGTACCATTCTCACTATAGACGGTACCGTCTCGCCCGAAGGCTTAGGTAGCCATCAGCTTAGGTGAACCATATGATACCCATCTCGCCTTGTACCATATTTGCCAACCCCAGATGGGACGTCACAACTTTGTCCACTTATTCCAGGTACCTATTTACAGCTAGGTGAACTGAGGCTAACACATGAAAGGAGACAAGCCCAATTTGTCTCCGCCCGGCCATGGATTGAACCCCCGTGTGTGTGTGTGTGTGTGTGTGTGTGTGTGTGTGTGTGTGTGTGAGAGTGTGGGTATGGGTGTGTGCTTTTTTTTATGTGTGTGGGTGTGTGTGTGTTTTTTGTTTTGTTTTTCTTTTTTCATGTTGAAAATATTTAGGCTACAACCTCCTTTGGAAGAACCGGGGTACGGTACTTCAGTCTTGTCTCATCTCCATAAACCCAAGAGCTTGTGGGGCTTGGTGGCCGCAAACATGGACACTACAACTTTATATACTGTATAATAATGAATAAATACAGAGAGAGAGAGAGAGAGAGAGAGAGACAGAGAGACGTCGTTGGTACTCAAAGGGATAATATCGTTTTGTACTTGAACCCTATAATATGAAAACATTGGTGATGTATATGATAAGGATAAGGAGAATAATTATTGTGAGTATTTACTAACCAAAGGGACTGGAGTTCTCGTAAAGGGGCTCCAGTCCTGACGCTATTTTTGACTTACAGTGTGCTGGCTAAATAATCCAGAAGGGTTGATAGCCTCTGTCCTATTTAAACTAACTAATTAATTAGTTAATATATGATTTCAGATGTTATCAACCCTTCTGGATTATTAACCCAGCACACTGTAAGTCAAGAGTAGCGTCAGGACTGGAGCTCATTTTCGAAAACTCCAGTCCCTTGATAATTGTGATTTTAGTGATGTATATGATAAGAATAATGATAATACATACATACATATACTCTGGCACATATATTTTGTTTAAGTATTATTATTTATTTTTTTATTGGGTGTGGCCGACTCAAGACAGAGCCCGAACGGGGACAACACAACAAAAACAAAACACAAAAATCACACACATCTAGGTCGTTCTAGCTAAATTAAGAAGACTTTATGAATTTTATGAAGGATATCTGGTACCAGTAGCTAAAAGACTTAATTAATAACATTGCCTTTTTTACTAACCCAGGACCGTTATATTGGCAGCGGCCCAAATGGCAGGACTGGTAGCTCCGGGGCCGACTTGACACTGGTACTCCCCGGCTTCACTGGTAGTAGCCCCACTGATCAAAAGGTGGTGCTCTCCCACCCTCTCATCCCCCAGGTAACTAAACCGTGGATAGCCCGGGACCTCACGTTCGAATCCTGAAAGAAAGTATTGCTAAATTAACCCGTGCAGTGCCGGTGACATCTAGTACTCTTTATCATTTCTGCCCGGAATCAAGCCAAATCTATTCTTCAACTTGCCACAAACTCTTTCACCAACAGTAAATGCATTGAACTCTCCAACTAGATCTCTTCTCTTCATTTACAGAACATGCGACTCACCCAGCGCAAATCCATCCTTAGTTCACTGTGCTCTGCCCTGTTGTTTCTTTATCTCGCAGCGCATTAAGAAGTCAGCGCCCTTTTATTTTTCCAGGAACCCAGAAACATTTACAGAACATGCTACTCACCCAGCGCAAATCCATCCTTCGTCCACTGCGCTCTGCCCTGCTGCCCCTCTATCTCGCAGCGCAGTAAAACGTCCGCACCTTCCGCTACCTCTATACTATGAGGCCGCTTCCGGAACCTCTGTCTCGCACTTCCGGAGCCTGGGGGAGAAAGAGAGATACTGGTAAAATGGGGTAGCTAGCGGCAGTGAGATATCTTGGGACAGGCTGGATAAATGTAATGAACTGCAGTGTTGCAAAAATAAGTGCCCCATCAATGATTTTTTCCATTCATGTAATCATTAGGCTATCATGGTGCATTTGGGTATATGTACAGGCTTAGATTAATATCCAGTATTCGAGAATGGACAATATGTCGTAGGCTTGTGCATAAACCATTAACTATCTTGATGATGTAATGCTTAGAGTGTTCAAGATCTGTGTGTGGTAACCCAGGTTCGAAGCCGGAACAATCACATGCTTTCATTAATTTCATTGGAGGTGTTTGATGTTGGAGTGATAATAATAAAATTAATTATAAAGAAAATAAATAGGGATACAGTTTCCTCCATAGCATACTGGTGACTTAACCCCTTCTGTACCGGTGATGTCATTTTGTTTGATTTTAGCTGCATTTAGAAGATTTTATGAAGCTTAGGAAGGACATAGAATAAACTAGAAGGATTACTTGAGATAGTCTGTATCCTTTTAATGGGTAGACGTCCTTTCAAATCTGAATAAAATAAAGTTGGCAGAATACAATGAAGAGGATGTCGTTGGTACAGAAGCCAAATATACCCCTTGTCCGAAGTATACCTCCTTGTCCGAAGTATACCCCTTATCCGAAGTATACCCCTTGTCCGAAGTATACCCCATTGTCCGAAGTACACCCCTTGTCCGAAGTATACCCCTTGTCCGAAGTATACCCCCTTGTCCGAAGTATACCCCTTGTCCGAAGTATACCCCTTATCCGAAGTATACCCCTTATCCGAAGTATACCCCTTGTCCGAAGTATACCCCATTGTCCGAAGGTATAGTCCATTTTACATGTAGTGTACCGTACCCAAGCTAACCTGGCAGAAATGGGTAAAGCTGCCTTTCTATATATTTGTATAGCCAATATTAACCCCTTCTATACCGGTGATGTACGTACTTTTCATTACATTCTGTCAACTACTAGACGATTATGTTCAGCTTAGGCTACAAACTATCGCAATTAATCCTTTTAGCTACCATACAGTACATCTTTCCTAAGCTTTACAAAATCGTCTAAATGTAGCTGAAATCAAATGAAAAAGACATTGGCGGTACAGAAGGGGTTAAATAAAGGCGGGGTCCCACTAGCTGTTTAGAAAGGCAGTAGGCTATAGGAAGTTAATTTCACCACTTGCGAGTTTCAGGCTACGAGGAAGTTGGAGCCGTGAACATCGATATTAATCAGAAATACAAGACATGTATGAGTTTTGGATGAATAGAAAGCACGATGAATACGATTTTATGAGTTTGTATATGCCCTACAACCGTATATTACTTGTAAATTAGCTAGATATTGATGTCTAGACCTCCAACTTCCTTATAGCCTTAAATTGGCAAGTGGTCAATTGTCGACTTGTGAGTTCCGTTCTATAAGGAAGTTGGAGATGTAGACAACGATATTTAACAGAATTTACAGCTAGAATACGGTCGCAGTACATTTATAAATACATAAAACTCAATTCAACATACCATTTATCCATCAGAAACGTACATTATTATTGCATTTCTGTTTAATTTCGATGTTCACGGTTCCAACTTCCTTATAGCCTGAAACTCGCAAGTGGTCAATGTCTGCCTGGTTAGCTTGAATACACTGTAGTTGGTGGAATTATAACTTTGAATTATAGTGGAAATAAAAGTAGGGAATGAATAACTAACTTAAGGGGAGATTTCCACTTGAGGGATTTTTTTCTTGACTCCTTTCTCCCTCATGTTTAGCCTCATTGTTTTTTTATAATTTTAAGACGTTTGCCCCATTATGTTGACGATTTTAAGAACTTTCAACCTATTTCTGTCAATTTTAAGACATTTCGTGCCATTTAGGTGTCGATTTTATCCTGGCGAGCGAAAGCGAGCCTGTAATTTAAGAGAAACCGGCTTTCAGCCGGGATATTTTTCTACCGAAAAATGTACACATTTATCTTGAAAGGGGCTCAAGGGGGTGTAATCTTAAGCTTGAAGGATATCTAGACACCAAACTGAAAAAGAAAAAAAACTTAACCGAAGGCCACATATTATGTACCATTATTTACATTTGCCCACATAAGGTCTGTTCCTCGTTGTGACCTTATGTATAAAAGAAAAAAATTAGTATGAATGAATTGCAAGGGACTGGAGTTCTCGAAAAGGGGCTCCAGTCCTGACGCTTTTCTTGACTTACAGTGTGCTGGCTTAATAATCCAGAAGGGTTGATAGCCTCTGAAGTCCTATTTTAACTAACTCACTAATGAATATTGCGAGTGTGGTTTCTTTTAATAATCAGTTGACTAGTCAGATGAGTTAACCAATGCATTAGAAACTACAATCGTAATTCAACCATGAGCATTGGATTTCCATGTATAAGATCACGTATAGGAACAGAGTTTATGTGGGCAACTGTACCTTGCAAAATGTATCGTCCAGGGCAAGAACATCGATTTTCTTGAAGTATTTTTATCAGATAATTGTGTGGCAATTACAGCCGGGCGGCCCGTGACTCAGCTCGGTGATTGCTATCAGTGATGCACGCTAAGGTGGACTCTGATGGCTGTAAATAATTTTTCGCCCCATTTCTTTGTCAATATTAGGACTTTTTGTGTCATTTAGGTGTCGATTTTTTCCTGGCGAGCGATAGCCAGCCTGTAATTGAAGAGAAACCGGCCTTTGGCCGGGAAAATTTGCTATCGAAAAATGTATAAATATATCTTGGAAGGGGATCCTGGGGTTGTTTTTAAAAGTTTGATGGGGGTATAGGGAGGAAACTAGAAAAAAAAAAATACAATTTAAAAAAATCAACCAAAAAGTTAATTCTGTCTATCATTAGACAGTTCAAGAAGGACCTGTGGGAATTTATAAGGGTAAAGACTGTCTGGATTAACCCTCTGACTTCCATAAACCCTACCTATTCAAGTCGGTGATTGCTATCAGTAGTGCACGCTAAGGTGGACTCTGAAGATTGTAAATATATAATACCTCTGATGTCGGATCCTTAAAACAACGGCACCATATCTCACTATGACCGTATTATCTAAACTGCCGACATCGTAATTATAGCACGATTGTGTGCATTATAAGAAGGATCTGTGGTAGTAAAAAGGGGCAAGTGAAATAGTTCGAAGCCTGTTAATAGAGTGTGAGTTTGGACTTCACCAGACACGCAAGACAATCATTTAAGAGAGAAAGAAAGAAAGAGAGAGAGAGAGAGAGAGAGAGAGAGAGAGAGAGAGAGAGAGAGAGAGAGAGAGAGAGAGAGAGAGAATACAATCGTCTAATGGTAACCAGAATTAAATTAGTAAGACGCCGCCGGTACAGAAGGGGTTAAACCCTTTCGAGATCCGATTATGCATTTATTTTCTGCTTTCTGGCTATTATTAGACGAGTTTATTTAGATTTGGAAGGCTATATGGAAGTCAGAGGGTTATTTGAGATAGTATTTGCCCTTATAACTCCCACAGATCCTTCCTAAACAGCAAACAATCATCAGAGCCGAAATAAGCTGTCAAAATGCGTCATAATCTTCAAAGGGTGAATTCCGTACCCAAAAGGATGCCAGTAACCTTGGGTAAAAGAAAAAAAAAAAAAAAAAAAACACACGCTCCCCCTTTTTTAGCCCTGTGTTCTTCTGTTATTTAACCCCTTCAGTACCGGCGCCTTCTTTGTCATTATATTCTGGCCACTAATAGACAATTTTATTCAGCTTAGGAAGGATCTCTAGTCATTATAATAAGCCTTCGAAGTATCTCAATCGACCCGTTTTAACTACCACAGATCCTTCCTAAGCTGCATAAAATCATGTAAATGTAGCTAGCATGAAATGTAGCAGACGCCGCCGGTACAGCAAGGGTTAAGTACATAAATATATAGAAGTTTCATTTATACGAACCAAATAAATAGGTTAAGGGAGCTCAGACGGTATTGTGCAGCATAATTTACTGGTTCGGATCAATGGTTTAAGGAAGGGGTTTAGTTTGCTCTCTAAACCTCTATCAAGCTTAAAAAAACACCCACAAGACCCCCTTGCGATATAAATGTGTACATTTTTCCGTAGAAAAATTTCCCGGCCGAAGGCCGATTCCTCTTCAAATACAGGCTCGCTATCGCTCGCCAGGAAAGAAATCGACACCTAAATGGCACGAAAGTTCGTAATTAATTGGCAAAGAAATGGGGCAAAAGGTCTAAAAATCGGCAAACTAATGGGGCGAATGTTTTGAAATTTCATAACTAATAGTGCTAAACATGAGGGAGGAGGAGGACTCGAAAAACCAACGGCCTCCCATTAAGCAATCGTTAACCCTTTGAGTACCAGCGACGTGTGTTAGATATTGTATTCTAGCTATACCGTACCGTACCGTACTTAGACGATATTATGCAGCTTGGGAAGGATCTGTGGGAGGTAAAAGGGTTGGCTGAGATAGTTTGAAGCCTTTTTACATTGGTAGAGGTCCTTCTTAAGCAGAACAAAGTCGTCTAATAGTTGCCAGAATATGATGAAAAGGACGTCGCCGGTACAGAAAGGGTTAATTACAGAAGAACACAGGGCTAAAAAGGGGGGAGCGTGGTTTTCTTTTTATTTATTTTTCTCTCTTTTTTTTTTATTTATTTATTTATTTTTTTGTACCGACCGGGTTAATTAAACACGCATATAGGACAGGTGTACAGTCACTAATAAACATTCGTGGACCTCACCTATTTCTATTTATATCTCTGGAAACTAATGTATGCATATCATTTTCTATACCGTACATCAACTATAAAACTATATATACTATTTATTGAAAAGCAAGTTCCATCCAAAAATCAATTAGGAGAGTTATAATTGCATGGCGAAAAACACAGGGGGTGTCCATGCATTTTGATAAGTGACTGTACATGTGCGTGTGTGTATGTGAGTATAGGACTTCACCAGACACGCAAGACAAGCATTAAAAGAGAGAGAGAGAGAGAGAGTGTGAGCTAGAGCGAGTGAGAGCAAGAGCGAGAGCGAGAGAGAGAGAGAGTATGAGTGAGTGTGTAATGAATGAGTGAATTTTGGTCGCTCTTCCCTCAACTTCATATTATTTTTAAAGTACAGAATGCCTCACCCTCTGAAGAGAAAAAAAACTATCCAATGATATTATAGGCCTACATTCTGGTTAATCATGGTGAGACATGTCTTGATGGTGTAATGGTTAGAGTGTTTAAGATCTGTATGTGGCAACCCAGGTTCGAAAATCCCGGTAGGATCACATGCTTTCATTAATTTCATTGAGTTGTGTTGGGAGTGAAATTAATAAATGAGTTTATTATGTAAAGAAAGCTAACCAAAATGGTACAACTGTAATTATGTAATTGTATATAAACAAACAATACATCCAAACAGACACTCACTGTATACAACCAAACAACCAGACACTGAATATAACCAAACAACCTGTAAGCAACCAAACAACCATACACTATAACACGTGAGGGTTGGTCCTATCCAGAGTGAGGTTTGGCATCCTCTACCCTACTTTAGCTGTTTCTGTCGGTCTCTTTTGCTATACTGTTTTTCCTTCTAGGTGCTGATGAGATTGCCCGATGGGGTGTCATTGCAAAGGGGGGCTGCAGACGGTGGGGGCATTGGCCCGAGGGTGCAAACCCGTGAGCTGATGATCCCCTCCCCCGCTGCCCTCTCAGAGACATATCTCATCTTACCCTGGCCCCTTCGTGGGCCCGAGCATCTGGCACGGCTTAGGTTAACCGGACTCGGGATTGCTCGGCTAGACAGGCTGGGGAACTACAACAACAGCAACAACAACAACACGTGAACTACCAAACAACCACACACTGTATATAACAAAACAACTATACAACAACCATATATCACAACCAACCAACCAACCACACAACCTACCATCAGTATTCAGCCAAAGGACCCAGGTAGTATTATATCCTCTCTCTCTCTCTCACTCTCACATAACTCACTCACTCTCACTCCCCCCCCCCCCCCACCCCAAACATACAGCACACACACACACATACATACCCATCAACCTCCAAAATATACAACCCTTTATTGACATCAAAGCTCCAAGTTTATCCCCCACCATTTTTTTTTTTTTTTTTTTTTTTAATCCACAGACCCCCGACTTTCACCAGGCCGCCGTAAATTTCCGGTCAAAGTATCCCGGTAAAAACCAACTCATTATCCCAATTGTAGCAACTATTAGATAATTTGACGATTGTATTCAATTAGGAAGGACATCTAACAATAATATAGTTTCAAACTATCTCAACCAATCCTCTTAATTACTGCAGATCCTTCCTAAGCTGCACAAGATCGTCTACATATAGCTAGAATAAATGACAACACACGCCGCTGGTACTCAAAGGGTTATTGTCACGTTATTGCCGAGTGGTTCATGCATAATAACATACTGTATAGAGAGCCATGATTTAGTCTGAATTATGGCGCCAACTTCAGCCCCTTGCTAAACGGGGATTTTTGCCACTACAATATTTTAGGCTGAAATGGGGTGCAAGGTCTTAAAATTGTCAAACTAACGGGCCGAACGTCTTAGAATCTGAAAACTAATGGGGCTAAACATGAGGAAGAAGGGGGCTAAACATGAGGAATAAGGGGCCAAAAATATGTTAATGATGATGATAATGCAGTTTGTATCACCATGCACTTCCTGCTCAAGAGTGGGGCTAGGGTGGGTCCCCTGATGATAAATATAAATAATAAATAATAAATACAATACAATATTACATTAAACTACCAACAAAAAAATATCAAATACAAAACAAATAACAAATAAAAACAAATTATATATACAAAATACAAAAAATAATACAATAAAATGTTTAATACAACACAAATAACAAATACAAAAAATATATATACAAAATACAATAAATAACACAATAAAATATTTAATACAAAACAAATAAATAAAAACAAATTATAAATACATAATACAACAAAATAATTAAATACCAAACCAATAATAATACAAGTTCTTGTTCTTGTGGGGTTGGAAGGGCGCTCGGGTGGTAGATACTCGGGTGGTAGATACTCGCTTGGCCCTGTAAGACGAGTCGTCAGTGGGTTCTCATACTACAGGATATGAACAATTCCCGTGGCCAGGAGATATGTGCATAAACATCTTGAGAGCTCAAGCTTCCTGACCTCATCGATATCCGTACCACCCAGGAGCAATCTCAATCCAACCCCCCCTGCATCCAGCCTCCGGACCCGTTCACACAGCGTCACCCGATAGCTGTAGAACCTGGGGCACTCTTCCACTAGATGTTCTGGGGTCTCAGGGAGGTTACACCAATGGCAGGATGGGCTGGCAACCATACGCAGGCGATGGAGATGATGGGACAGTGCCGAGTGGCCGAGTTGCCTTCTTGTTCTTGTTCTTGTGGGGTTGGAAGGGCGCTCGGGTGGTAGACACTCGCTTGGCCCTGTAAGACGAGTCGTCAGTGGGTTATCATACTACAGGATATGAACAATTCCCGTGGCCAGGAGAAATGTGCATAAACATCTTGAGAGCTCAAGCTTCCTGACCTCATCGATATCTGTACCACCCAGGAGCAATCTCAATCCAACCCCACCTGCATCCAGCCTCCGGACCCGTTCACACAGCGTCACCCGATAGCTGTAGAACCTGGGGCACTCTTCCACTAGATGTTCTGGGGTCTCAGGGAGGTTACACCAACGGCAGGATGGGCTGGCAACCATACGCAGGCGATGGAGATGATGGGACAGTGCCGAGTGGCCGATGAGCAGCCTCGTTAGAGCCACGTCCAGTCTGCGGAGGGGGTGGCGACTCCAAGACTGCAGGCACGAGGTGTCCCGGTATCTGCCCAGTGTAGTGAATTGCAGCAGGGGACGCAGCTCCCGATCCCACTGGCTTCGACATGCCCTCCTGACGACGGCGTCATGGGTACGCTGATCCCAGTCCAGATGCTCCAGGGGCACTGAAGAGTGTGCCATGGCCGCCGCCCTGTCAGCCACCTCGTTGCCTCGGATACCGGTATGTGACGGAACCCACTGACATCGTAGTAGAAGACCCAAAATATCATAGACCAACACTATATTGGACGACGGGGTGCCCGACCGGAGGAGATGGAGGGATGAGAGGGAATCTGTGTAGATGACCACCCTTTGCGGCTGGAGATTGGCCCGTATGAAGATCAGTGCCCGATGGATGGCGTAGAGCTCCACCGTTATGACCGGGTGACCGGCGAGACGCCACATCTGACAGAGAGAAAGGTCCTCATAGTAGACCGCTGCTGTGGCCGAGGATGGTGGTAGTACTGAACCGTCCGTGAAGATCTTGAAGGACCCCACATAACGGGTTGCCGTCAGCTCCGCAAAGTAAACCCTGGCGTGCCCCGCATCCGTATTCTTCTTGAAACCCCTGTGGAATGTGGTCCTGACCACAGAGGAGATATCCCTCCAGGGCGGTACTGGCGACACTGATGGGACAGGCGAGGGAGACGGTGGTCCTACCCCCAGATTGCGATAGTGAAGGAGGCTTCTCACGAGGAAGGGTCTACGGCTCTTCAAGGGCCACGACGGGGCCACCACCGATACCCCAGAGGAGGCATGTGACGCCGCCAGTGGATGTGTACTGGGGAAGGCCGTCACCCGTCGCGCCCACATACAGTCTGCCATTACCCTGACCCAGGATAGCGGCAACAGCCCAGTTTCCGCCATGAGGGATGTTGTTGGCGAAGAGCAGAAAGCACCCAGGGCGATCCGCATGGCCGCGTTGTGGATGGGGTCCAGTTTCCTCAGGACAGAGGCCGATGCTGACCCATACACTGCACTTCCATACGCCAACTTGCCCTGTATGTAGAACCGGAGGAGGTCGTCCCTCGCTGCCCCCCACTTGGAACCGGCTATACACTTCATGAGGCCTAGACGTTTCACACACGCTGAACTCAGATAGTCGATATGGGCCCGCCACGTCAGGATAGGCCCATCCAAGCATAGGCCCAAGAATGTATGACGGTTCCGATATGGGAGCGATTCGACCCCATCACCACACGTGGTATTCCCGGGAGCTTGGTCTTCAGAGTGAAGCACATCAAGGCACTCTTCTGGGTGTTCAGCCGCAGACCCCACGCCGACGCCCATTCGTAAAACTCCTCAACCGCCGCCTGTAGGGATTCTTGCGTCTCCTGTAGGGAATCGGCGGAGCTCACGTTCGTGATATCATCTGCGTAGGCCAGTGTGCTAGCAGACCGGGAGCGGGGCATATCAGACAGCAGGGCATTAAACAGGGGAGGGCTGAGGCTCGAACCCTGGATGACCCCCCGGCGGACACGGAAGGGTCTCGACTCCGATGTTCCGATTGATACGCTGATAGTCCTGTCCTGGAGAAAGCTGCGGAACCATGACAGGACTGTACCACCCATCCCCATCTTCCCCAGCTTATAGAGAATACCGGTATGGGATGCAGAATCAAAAGCGCCAGCGATGTCAATGAAGGCGGCCAGCAGGACCCGCTTGCCCCGATAAGCATCCTGGATGAGGTACTCCAATCGCAGCAGCACATCTATCGTACCCCGGTCGGGACGGAATCCGTACATGTCCGCAGGTAGTAGAGCCCTCGATTCCAGCCACCACATGAGTCGGGAGGTCACCATCCTCTCCATGACCTTACCCACCACTGAGAGTAGACAGATTCCTCTCCAAGAAGAGGGGAGCGTGGGGTCTTTCCCCGGCTTCAGGAACGGCAGCATTAGAGCATGCTTCCATGCAGCAGGATAGACCCCGGCACACCAGGCGCTGTTATAGATGGCCAATAGTGAATCCAGGGCTGACTGCGGTAAATGGACCATCATCTCATATGCAATGTCATCGTAGCCCATCGCCTTGCCTCTGGGAAGCGAGCGTATCGTACTGTGGAGTTCATGGGAGGTCAGCGGCCCGGCCAGACCTGCCGGGGCGGGGGATCCCAACCGAGACAAGATAACCGAGTCCCATATGTCGGCATCTGGGAGGGGGGCTGGTTCCCCAAACACTCCCTGGAAATGGCCGGCCAAATGTTCTGCCTGCTCCTGGGGATCACTGACCAAGGAGCCTGCAATATTGAGAGGGAACGAGGGGTCCACTCGCTGACCATTCATCCTCCTGACAAATGTCCAAGCCCTCTTGCAGGACTTGTCGAAGCGTAGTGTGGGACAGAAGGCGGTCCACGACTTCTTCTTGGCCGACAAGACGATCCTGGCACATCGCGCTTTAATGCGGCGCGCCTCCTTCTTCGTAGCAGCACAGAAATGCCGTCGCCAATGGTTCCAGGAGCGATGACGAGCCCGGATCGCCTCAGTACAGTCACTGTTCCACCAAGGGACTGCCGGCCTTGAAGTTGGAGGACCTCCCAACTTCCGGAAAACCCCTTCGGCCGCCGCCACTACAGCCACTGATATTCCAGCGCCCCTACTTCCCGAGAATCCACAGCCAGGGTAAGGAGAGACCGGACTGCCGTTTGATACTGAGCCCAGCCCTCCTCATGGAACGCCCATCTGGGGCGAGCGTGCCGAGTCGCCGGGGACGGGAAGTTTGGCACCTCTATGAAGATGGGGAGATGGTCACTACCCATGTAGGGACCCGTGGAAACCTCCGCCCCCAGAAAGAGGCCATCCCCAAAACAGAGATCCAGGGTGGAAGACCTCGCTGTATGGGGGTCGATGCGTGTAGGGAGGCCGGGAGGGGTGAGGAGATGGAGAGTGGGGCTGTCCAGTAGTACGTCGAACAGTGACGTCCCCGACTGATTGCAGGATGTCCGGCGGACACCCGGATCCCAATGGCAATGCCTGGCATTAAAATCCCCCATCACCAGACTGGGAGATGGTATCTGGCCGAAATAATGCAGGAATTCATCGCCGGACACAGTTCGGCACGGGTTATAACAGAGGAGGATTGTCGCCCAACCCGT
This sequence comes from Paralithodes platypus, assembly GCA_032716605.1. Classification (NCBI taxonomy): domain Eukaryota; kingdom Metazoa; phylum Arthropoda; class Malacostraca; order Decapoda; family Lithodidae; genus Paralithodes; species Paralithodes platypus. The sequence goes on along the minus strand of CM064506.1, from coordinate 20,085,242 downwards.
CCTCAAAGCCACACTCACCGCCAGGACTTCCATCACTCCCCCATCAAAACTCTGGAGGTGGAGCAGTTTACTGGGTACCGACTCACGCACTGCTAACGCCAGGCCACCCCCCCGGGTATCCCTGTCCTTCCGGTGAACTATGAAACCGGGAATACGGAGCATCAGAGAAGGAGACAGCCACGTCTCACAGACCCCCACCACTATTGGGGCCTCCCTTCCAACTAATCGTTTAAGATCCTGCATCTTCCTGTGTAGAGAACGGGCGTTCCATAAGACCAACTTTACTGGTGATCGTGGCAGTACTATTGACCCATCAGCAGGGCAAGCAGTCTGGGCATCAGGGCAATGCATATCTCCCTCATCGTCAGGTCCTTCATGAAGTACTCCCAGAAATCCGCAAACAACTGTCCATATGTGTCACCACTTCCTGTTGACCCGGGACAAGATCCAGAGGAGGGGCGCTCCCGGGAGTCTGTAACTACTGCCGCAGGGCGGGCAGGAACCGGGGGGTGCACCTGACGAAAACCAGGGCGAGATGTAGGCTCCGAAACCGGTTCTGGATGGCAGGCTGGGGGGGGGGCGGTGCATCCTGTGAAGGTACGCTGCGTCGGAGTCGGTCCGCACGACGACGCGGCCGCTGCGACCTGGAGGTCGCCAGGTGATGGATAACCACTCCTGCACTGGAAGTGGGCCGGACCGAAACACTCTCCTCCCGCCGAACAACATCCCTCGAATCCACCTCGTCCCCTGTAGATTCGACATCCTGGTCAACCATCATATCCCCAAGTGCTGCATACCTGTTGGTGGCAGCTACCGCTGCGTATGAAGAGGCACCACTGGCAGACCGAGGAGCCCGGCGAGGAGGTGGAGGACCCATCGTAGTTTCGGTGGGCAGAGGAGTAACCTGAGCCGACGGGGCAGTCCGTCGTCGGGTAGGATTGAGGCCTCTGAGGAGGCCATTGAGGGCAGCCACGCCCTTCTCCCCGGCCTTATAGTCCTCATGATGGTCAATTGAACGTGTAAATAACGGGCACGAGCGGGACGTCACCCTGTGTGCCCCCCCACAAAAATAGCAGCTGGGTCCATTGTTACAGGCCTGATCTCCCTTTTGCATGTCATGAAAGCCACTGCAATTACGGCACCGTACCTTATTCCTGCAGGACACCGTACCATGGCCAAAAAAGTGGCAGTTGTAGCACCTCAGCATGCAGAATGAGTACCTCGTCACCTGGTAGATCACGTCCCAAGGCCACCCTGGCAGGTAATGGGCCCCTGAACCGTAGCCTGACTACCCGGGCATCGACCTGGGACTGGGACGCATCCCCCTCCCCACCGGCAGCGGGTCCACGCTTCGACAGGCGCGTGACCTCCTCCAGGACTGTGGTGCCCCAGCACCCGACATCACTTGTAGCGACTCCAAGACGGCCTTGTCCGATATATCCGGGTGCACCGGCCCAATCTTGCCCCAGGAGTACCTGTCGTCTTCTGGGGAGATAGACGCCCTGCATGTTACCGTCCACTCCCCAAACTCGGTAATGGTATCAAGCGGCGCCACCGAGTCCCCAATTAGGTCTATGGCCAGGTGGACACTTAACGCCTCACCCTTACCCAACACACAAATATCCTCCGGTTTGACAAAGTCCCCGAATGGAGACCCATTCACAGCCACTGTGACCTTCGCAGAGTTGTCAAACACCCGAGATCTGGGCACAGTGGTGATGATATATGTGATCTTTTCTGACATTGGGGTAGGCCTAGGCCTAACCAGCCCAGTTTCCTTAAGGCCACCACTGGCACCACCACCACCCACCGTTTCAGGGACCACATTCACATCACTCACTACTTCATGCCGCGATATTTTCAGCGCATTCCCGGCACTTCCCCCGTCATTATCGGCATCACTCTCTGTCCCATGCTCAAGGCTTCGTTTCAGGGCCAATGAGGGACTATCTTCCATGGCGGCACTCAACTGTTCCTCCATATTGTCGGCTACCTGGCCTAACCCAACTCCCCCTGTGGCCTAATTCCTATAATTGTTAGCCCACAGAATGTCAAAGTACAGATTGAACAGCCCGAGGGCCGTGGATGGGACGACCAACAACACCAGGATCATAGACTAAACACGTCTTTATCGTACGGCGCCGCGATCGGACTCTAATAATACAAGTGATATCACACACAAATCTGGGAACATGAGACATTGAGAGGGCTAGAAATAGGGGTAGGAAAAATGTAGGAGAAAAAGACCACTGCAGCATTGGACAATATTTATGGGGCACGGGGAAAAAAAGAGAGACGCGAGGGTATTGGAAAGAGAGAGAGAGAGAGAGAGAGAGAGAGAGAGAGAGAGAGAGAGAGAGAGAGAGAGAGAGAGAGAGAGAGAGAGAGAGAGAGAGAGAGAGAGAGAGAGAGAGAGAGAGAGAGAGAGAGAGAGAGAGAGAGAGAGAGAGAGAGTTATATAGATACACAGACTGCACAGACCATGCAGTCCCTACTAGGCAGTCCGGACTTACTGCTAACATAGTTTAAGAAAGAAGAGATTAAGATATTAAGGGGACACTGACTGCTTTTTTGGCCTATAAATTAATTTATTCATAAATTCTTTGTTTCCTCGCTAGACATCCCTCAAACTTAGAAAAACATCCCCTAGAACCCCCCCCCCCCCCTCAAGATAAATTTGTAAATTTTTCGGTAGAAAAAATTCCCGGCCAAAGGCCGGTTCCTCTTACAATTACAGGCTCGCTATCGCTCGCCAGGAAAAAATCGACACCTAAATGGCACGAGAGGTCTTAAAATTTATAACTAAATGGGACGAAAGGTCTTAAAATCGCCAAACAAATGGGCCGAACATCTAAAAATCTAAAAAATAATGGGTCTAAACAAGAGGGAGAAAGGGGACCAGAAAAACGACCGTCTCCCCTTAAGCCTGAGCAAGAAAGAAGTGTGGAGAGAGAGGAATACTATCCAAGGTACGGTCAGTCAATTTTTGTAGCAATAGTTTGATTGAAGAATTCATATTTGTCAGACAAAAAAGTGACAGTGCTGCCATCAGGGTGGAAAAGTTGAGGAAAACACAAGGAAGTAAAATAGTTGGAGAGGTATTTGGCTTGATGTCAGAAATATTGGGTAGAGATAGAAGTGAAAATGTCATTGCATATATATTGTGGATGCTGAGAGAGTTGCTGGCTAATCGAAAAACATATTTGGTTTTGAATCGGGGTAGAAACATGAAGGGCACAAGATTCTTGAGCTTGAAGTGAATTTGTTGTACTAATATACACATCATCCTATGGGTTGGGAATTAGGATAGCAAATATAGAGACAATAAAGAAGGCAATGCTGTCAGATGCTTCAGACACTTGAGTTCTGAAGAGGAAAATATCAGGCTTGTTGGAAGAGTGGTGATTGACAACAGAAATATAATAAGATAGAAGTCATTAGAGAGAGTGTCAGGTTGTGGTCCATGATATTTTGAGGTGTTGTTAGCAGAGGGTCGAGTTGATTGGGGGCATTGATGATTCGCTCTCTTGGGAAGTTTGATGCATTGGAAAACACAATATGTCATTTGTTTGTGTGATGTAGTTTTAAGGAGAGTGCATGTTTTTGAGAGCTAATTGGGTTCGTCTCCGAGTAGTAAACAAACAAACATATATTGACGACCAGATAATCAATTCAAACTATAGCGAAGATAACTACCAGCCCCTGGCCACCAGTATCATAGGTGACTATATTCTACCCCTAACCCCCAGTTACTATCACTAGCCTATCACCCACAAGACTATCACCATTTCCATCACTACCACTACCACTATCACCCACAAGACTACCACCATGTCCTCCCACACCACTACCATTATCCACCCACAAGACTATTACCACCACTATCGCTGTCACCCATAAGACTATCACCATCATTTCCTCCTCCACCACTATCTCTATCACCACAAGACTACCACCATCACTATCACCACACCACCACCACCACCATCACTATCACCCACAAGACGTCATGAAGGGAAAAAGTTCTTGCCTACGATATTGAATATCTCTTTATGTACAATATTTCTTAGCCTGCCTCGTCCAGACCTGCCTTACCTGAGAGAGAGAGAGAGAGAGAGAGAGAGAGAGAGAGAGAGAGAGAGAGAGAGAGAGAGAGAGAGAGAATGAGTGAGTGAGGAGGGGGGGGGGGGGGAGAGTAACATGCTATAGTGGTTTGGGTGCTGGAGTGCTGCACTACCGTACTGGCCTGGATTCGAACCCAGGCTGGGGCATGACACACAAATATTAATTTATTTAGGGCTCTACTTGTTTATTCAGTGAGGCCTTCAATGTGCCCCAGATTACAAGTATCCTTCTCTAGTACTTAGTTGCTAGTGTTTGTGTGTGAGGTGTTTGTGTGTATGGTATCTAGCTACGTGATCACGAGTCGGAGCGGCTAGTGGTGGTGGATGGGATATAATTCCAAATGAAGCCACTACTTTAAAGCTCCTAGGTGGTCTAGTGGTTTGGGTGATGGAGTGCTGCACTACTGACCTGGGTTCTATCCCTGGCTGGGGCATGACACAAAAATATTAATATATTTCACTCTCGATAAACCGTTGTACTGAAGAAATATTTACAACTTGTGAGGGACGTTTTTCAAGTAGAACTGATTTTACATGCAAAACAGTTTCAACACAAATTTATGGTGAAGTTTTGCACATTTAACTTGCAGAATTATTGAACGTTGAAGGTATATTATATTGAGGTTAAGCATTTTGTTTCAAGCTGCATTGTCAAACTTCCCTTCTCCCCCCCCCCTCTCTCTCTCTCTCTCTCTCTCTCTCTCTCTCTCTCTCTCTCTCTCTCTATCTCTCTCTCTCTCTCAAGTGGGCGAAAGATTGGAAAGAGATAAAGTAGGATTGGATGAGAAAAGCTTGGAAAAGTTGAGAGAGAGAGAGAGAGACGTGGTGATGAGGTGCAGGATATTAAGAGAGAGAGAGAGAGAGAGAGAGAGAGAGAGACGTGGTGATGAGGTGCAGGATATTATGAAGAGAGAGAGAGAGACGTGGTGATGAGGTGCCGGATATTAAGAGAGAGAGAGAGAGAGAGACGGTGATGAGGTGCAGGATATTAAGAGAGAGAGAGAGAGACGTGGTGATGAGGTGCAGGATATTAAGAGAGAGAGAGAGACGTGGTGATGAGGTGCAGGATATTGAGAGAGAGAGAGACGTGGTGATGAGGTGCAGGATATTAAGAGAGAGAGAGAGAGAGAGACGTGGTGATGAGGTGCAGGATATTAAGAGAGAGAGAGAGAGACGTGGTGATGAGGTGCAGGATATTAAGAGAGAGAGAGAGAGACGTGGTGATGAGGTGCAGGATATTAAGAGAGAGAGAGACGTGGTGATGAGGTGCAGGATATTAAGAGAGAGAGAGAGAGAGACGTGGTGATGAGGTGCAGGATATTAAGAGAGAGAGAGAGACGTGGTGATGAGGTGCAGGATATTAAGAGAGAGAGAGAGAGACGTGGTGATGAGGTGCAGGATATTAAGAGAGAGAGAGAGAGAGAGAGACGTGGTGATGAGGTGCAGGATATTAAGAGAGAGAGAGAGACGTGGTGATGAGGTTCAGGATATTAACATAGAGAGAGAGAGAGAGAGAGACGTGGTGATGAGGTGCAGGATATTAAGAGAGAGAGAGACGTGGTGATGAGGTGCAGGATATTAAGAGAGAGAGAGACGTGGTGATGAGGTGCAGGATATTAAGAGAGAGAGAGAGACGTGGTGATGAGGTGCAGGATATTAAGAGAGAGAGAGAGACGTGGTGATGAGGTGCAGGATATTAAGAGAGAGAGAGAGAGACGTGGTGATGAGGTGCAGGATATTAAGAGAGAGAGAGAGACGTGGTGATGAGGTGCAGGATATTAAGAGAGAGAGAGACGTGGTGATGAGGTGCAGGATATTAACATAGAGAGAGAGAGAGAGAGAGACGTGGTGATGAGGTGCAGGATATTAAGAGAGAGAGAGAGAGAGAGAGACGTGGTGATGAGGTGCAGGATATTAAGAGAGAGAGAGAGAGACGTGGTGATGAGGTGCAGGATATTAAGAGAGAGAGAGAGAGAGACGTGGTGATGAGGTGCAGGATATTAAGAGAGAGAGAGAGAGAGAGACGTGGTGATGAGGTGCAGGATATTAAGAGAGAGAGAGAGAGAGAGACGTGGTGATGAGGTGCAGGATATTAAGAGAGAGAGAGAGAGAGAGACGTGGTGATGAGGTGCAGGATATTAAGAGAGAGAGAGAGAGACGTGGTGATGAGGTGCAGGATATTGAGAGAGAGAGAGAGAGAGAGAGAGAGAGAGAGAGAGAGAGAGAGAGAGAGAGAGAGAGAGAGAGAGAGAGAGAGAGAGAGAGAGAGAGAGAGAGATACTTTAACTTAGCAGTACCAGCCTTTTAATCACGTCATTATTGCTTCATTAACCCCTTGAGGATCATGACGCGTTTTGACAGTAGCCTATATTCTGGCTATTATTAGGCGATTTTATTCAGATTAGGAAGGATTTAATTGAGTCTTTACCCTTTTGATGCCCACAGATCCTTCCTAAGCTGTATAAAATCGTCTACAGATAACCAAAATAAACTGCTGAAGCGCGTCAAGATCCTCAGGTGTTGTATGGGTGTGTGTGTGTGTGTGTGTATTTTAAGAGACAATAAACAGAGGTACGAAAAACGAAGAAAAAAAAATGGGCCATGTGTCTAAAGGAATCCTCCATTCATAAAAATATTTTAGCAATTGGACGTAAACTGTTGTAGGTTGTAAATTCGTGGAAAGCAACTCCAAGGAAGTTAATTCCAGAAAGTAGAAGTTCTGGGGATACATTAATTTTGATAAGTGGGAGTTCTACATGTATGCCTATGCCTGTGTGGGGTTGGCTTGTGGTATAATATTCAAGGGCCAAGTGGCATTTTTTTATTTCTTTTTTTTTGGGGGGGGGGGGTCTATTAATTCATTTATGTACCGGTATATGTTTAGGCCTAATTGTTTCCTCACTAGGCCTTCATCAAGCTAAAACAAAAAACACCCCCTAGACACCTTTTCAAGATATATTTGTAAATTTTTCGGTAGAAAAATGTCCCGGCCTAAGTCCAGTTCCTCCTAAAAATAAAGGCTCGCTTTCGCTCGCCAGGAAAAAATCGACACCTAAATGGCACAAAAGGTCCTAATATTGACAATGAAATGGGGTGAAGTCTTAAAATGGCCAAGCTAATCGAAAACACATCTTAAGATCTCAAAACTAATGGGTTTAACCCCTTCTGTACCGATTTCGTCCTTTTAACTTTATTCTGGCTACCATTAGACGATTGTATTCAGTTTAATAAGGGCCTCCAGCAATTACAGATTTCGAACTATCTCGCCTAACCCCTTATACTGCCACAGATTCTTCTTAAACTACACAAAATCGTCTAAATATAGCTAAAAGAAATTTTAAAAGACGTCGCCGGTACTGAAGGGGTTAACATGAGGGAGATAGGGGGCCTTAACAGTGAACCATCCCCCATTATAGACTGTACAGGAAATCAATAATTCAACAACATCGCTTTGTTGATTCTTTTGAAAACGAGTAGCTCTGACTGTGGTGGTAATGTATGTTCAAATATACAGGATCCCTGGTTAAGGGGAAGGAGTGGGGAGGGGAGGGGGAAAGGAAGGAGGAAGTGGGGGAGTAGGGGAAATGAGGAAGGGAGGAGGGGGGTGGGGAAGGAATGAGGAAGGGAGGGGCGAGGGGAAGGAA